>JAPMUY010004846.1:130000-142500 GCA_026901105.3 Galaxias olidus
CTCTCCTCTCTTCCTCTCCCCTCCTCTCATTCCTTTGGGCTCAGTTGAAGGTACTAAAAGCCTGCTGACACAGAGCTAAAAAAGTCCTCTCTCTCTCACACACACATACACACACACACACCTCCCCTCACCCCATTACTAAGGAATCATCTACAATGTGGTGGTGTCATCTAAAGTAATCCTCCTCCTCTCCTCCCTTCCCCTCATCATCTAAAGGAATCCTCCTCCTCTCCTCCCTTCCCCTCATCATCTAAAGGAATCCTCCTCCTCTCCTCCCTTCCCCTCATCATCTAAAGGAATCCTGCTTCTCTTTTCTACATTATGCCTTCATCGCTGCTCTCCAGTCTTTCTCTCCTTCCATGCCTCCTCCCTCTTTCATCTCCTCCGCCCTCTTTCCTCTCCTCCTCTCCTCCTCTCCTCCTCTCCCCTCAGACGAAGTTATTTCTTGTCTCTCAGAGAACAAGCTATGGAGGAACTCTTCCAAAGCTGTCTTTGGGTTCTGTGTGTTTGCGTCTAAATGTGTGTGTGTCTTTGGGTTCTGTGTGTTTGCGTCTAAATGTGTGTGTGTCTTTGGGTTCTGTGTGTTTGCGTCTAAATGTGTGTGTGTCTTTGGGTTATGTGTGTTTGCGTCTAAATGTGTGTGTGTCTTTGGGTTCTGTGTGTTTGCGTCTAAATGTGTGTGTGTCTTTGGGTTATGTGTGTTTGCGTCTAAATGTGTGTGTGTCTTTGGGTTATGTGTGTTTGCGTCTAAATGTGTGTGTGTCTTTGGGTTATGTGTGTGTTTGTTACGTGTGCGTCGGCGTGTGTGTGTTTTCTGTGTGTGTGTGTTACGTGTGTGTGTTTGTGTGTGTGTGTTTTGTGTGTGTGCGTGTGTGTGTGTGTTGAAGTGGGAGGCCAAGAGGCAGGTCTGTCTCCTAACTGGGCCAGTAGTGGAAGACTTTGTTCCTAATTTGTGTGTGCGTGTGTGTGTGTTTGTAGGAATAGGCAGGGTGCCAGGTCATGGGGTGGGGAGGTTTCCCCACTGACTCTCTCTCTCTCTCTCTCTCTCTCTCTCTCTACACACACACACACACACACACACACACACACACACACACACACACACACACACACACACACAAAGTGCAGTTGGGAAACACTTTTTCAGGCTATCAGTAGGCCCTGTTATCAGTCCTGTTGTACACTTACATGTTAAAGCTAGCTAAGCTTACTGGCACTGTTATCAAACTATTTTCCATCAACATTGACAGCATAGCTCTTCCGTTTGGTTCTTTGTGTCCCCACACTGTTTAAGGCTAAGTGAGACCTGCAGGCACCACTCCTTTCTGTTCTCTGGCAGGTAAACAGCTGCCCCCCTTTGAGGCTGCAGCTATTCAGTCCACGCTAAGGACAGACCAGCTCCCTCACTGGTGCATGCCAGTACACTGATTCTCTGCTCAATGTTTTCCATAACAATTTATTGGGCTTCCAAAAATTATCAGCTTTTTAGATTTGATTTTATTCTTTGAAAAATACTTCAGCGTATGGTTAAATATGTTCTGTCTGTTTGTGTTTTTTTCTTTTCTTTACCTTTTATAGCGCTAAAAATGTATTATGTAATTCGGATGATGCTTCGGTCTTTATAATCAACCCATAATCCTCCGCTTTTGCTAGCATGGGGTAGCCTACTATGTGCGCGCGCACACACACACACACACACACACACACACACACACACACACACACACACACACACACACACACACACACACACACACGCATACGCACACGCACACGCATCAACAAACTAAGGGGAGCTACTGCGCAGCTGCGGGGTCTCGCCAACAACGGGAGCTCGAACCTAGTGGAGAGAGGTTAACATAGGACATTGACGCTGCCGCCGGACGCTGAAACTCAAAACACACACACACACACACACACACACACACACACACACACACACACACACACACACACACACACACACACACACACACACACACACACACACACACACACACACACACACACACACACACACACACACACACACACACACACACACACACACACACACACACACACACACACACACACACACACACACACACACACACACACACACACACACACACACACACACACACACACACACACACACACACACACACACACACACACACACACAAACAACAAGAAAACACGAAAACTTTAGAACCCAGAGAATAAATAATCAAACGTTCAGCAGCGATCTATGACCTAACCAGCCTCGACGTGAGTTCGTGGAGCAGTCTGCTATCACTCGTTTGGCCGGTGTGAACTGCAGACCGGACGGTGGCCAAGGGAGCTGGAATTTAAAGAGAACGCGTAGCGAGGCGACCCTGCTGCTGCTGGTCAGACTACACAGGGACATAAAAACATACCACGGCCGATTAATTTACTAACCGAACCAAGTGGACTATCAACGCAAAACAGTCGCATCGACAAATGAGCTGCGCTGGTTTACCAGAATTTACCAGCAGAGTAGCTTAATACGGATGAATTAACGTTAACCTAGCCTATGTGCTACTGTCTGTCCTAATTATAATAATGGAATTTAGATAGTTATTCCTATTATAGTATGAACTAAGTAAAACTAAGATAAGTATGACTTACAACTTTACAACTTTCATTAGATACTTTAGGAAATAAAAAACAATTTCGTTTCACATTCGACTAGCCGTTCACATTCAAGGCGGGGAGAACATCGGAGTTGTTACATTGTTACACCGGGGTCGCTGGGGTCGTCTCGGACCGGGATTCACCGGGCAGTCCTCGCGCACTCTCCTCCCCCCATCTCCGCGAGAGGCTGTTATGACGATGTGATGCCAGCCCTCTCTCCACGGAGCCGCTTTGATCATTTTCTCTCTTTCATCAGAAAGATCTAAAGGAACTCTATCCCTCTTTCTAACAGACTGAGAGCGGTAGATTATTGCGGAATGTATGAGAGCGTGGACGTTGTGGGGTTGAGCTCGAGTCCTAACCCGTTCCTTGCGATGGATTACTACCACCGGACTGCAGCGGGGCTCGGAGGGTGCCTGACCGCAGACAAGAGCCTGCTGTCGGGGAGTCAGAGGACGTTCAGGCCCCCGATGGGGAGCAGGCTATGGGGTGGCTCTAACCACTGTAAGTGCACCGACCTCAAAACTATTCAATTCATTGTTGAGAGTTGTTGTTTCTGAGCTGCAAGCCTGATTAACAGGGAAACCGACTGGGGCTGAACTAAGTGTAACACACAAACGCCCTTAAACACAGACTATGATCATGTAGCCTACTATATTATCCTCCAATAGGACTTGCCTTATGCAGTGGAAGTTGTTGTGAACTTTGAACCTAGGAAGGGGCTGCTGTGTGTGGACGATATTACTGTTCAGCTGATTGAGCTACTGCCATCTTTCTGCCATGGAATTACTGAAGTTACTGCTCTGTTGCTGTGCATAGAATCAAACGCACCCATAGTATTTCAGGTTAAGGATATAGACTCAAACACATCCTTAGTGTTCCTGGTTGAGGACATAGAATCAAACGAATTGAATTGAATAGAATTGAAATGGGGTTAATTGCAGCTGCGCCTAGTGTGTGTATATAAGAGGAGTCAAATGCAGAGAATCAGTCTACAGCAGGGGTTAACAAAGGATTATCTCTTTCTTAGTGTTGCAGGTTAAAGATACAGAATCAAACACACCCTTAGTATTTCAAATTAAGGACATACAGTCAAACTGGCCCTGGTTTCATATTAAGAACAGCAGCTCTGTGTGTTAGAACTCCAGGTTAAAGTGTTTCAGGTTAAGGACAGCAGCTCTGTGTGTTAGAACTCCAGGTTAAAGTGTTTCAGGTTAAGGACAGCAGCTCTGTGTGTTAGAACTCCAGGTTAAAGTGTTTCAGGTTAAGGACAGCAGCTCTGTGTGTTAGAACTGCAGGTTAAAGTGTTTCAGGTTAAGGACAGCAGCTCTGTGTGTTAGAACTCCAGGTTAAAGTTCTGCTGATCTGAGATCTGATCTGAGAACAGCAGTGCAGCGCATCACCTAAACATATCCCTGAAAAGGGGTACAAGTGTTTCTCTGTTTGTTTCTCTGTGTGTCTCTCTGTGTGTCTCTGTGTTTCTCTCTGTCTGTGTGTCTCTGTGTGTCTCTGTGTTTCTCTGTGTGTGTCTCTGTTTGTGTTTCTATGTGTGTGTTTCTCTGTGTGCGTTTCTCTGTGTGTGTTGCTGTGTGTTTCTCTGTGTTTCTCTCTCTGTGTTTCTCTGTGTGTTTCTCTGTGTGTTGCTGTGTGTTTCTCTATGTGTTGCTGTGTTTCTCTCTGTGTGTGTCTCTTGTCTTTCTCTGTGTGTTGCTGTGTGTTTCTCTGTGTGTCTCTCTGTGTGTCTCTCTGTGTGTCTCTCTGTGTGTCTCTCTGTGTGTCTCTCTGTGTTTCTCTCTGTGTGTCTCTCTGTGTGTCTCTCTGTGTGTTTCTCTGTGTTACTCTGTGTGTTTCTCTTGTCTTTCTCTATGTGTTTCTGTGTGTGGAATGCTGGAATGGGTAACGGTACTACTACTTTTAACAATATCCTTATCGGTCCGGTACTTTAACAATATTCTTATCGGTCCGGTACTTTAACAATATCCTTATCGGTCCGGTACTTTAACAATATTCTTATCGGTCCGGTACTTTAACAATATCCTTATCGGTCCGGTACTTTAACAATATCCTTATCGGTCCGGTACTTTAACAATATCCTTATCGGTCCGGTACTTTAACGGGATTCTTATTGGTACTTTTAGAAGATTTTAGAAGAAAACAACTAACAAAGCAACTGCACTGTGTTAAAAAAAAAACTCAGTATAATAGACTATAAATAAAATAATCAACTATTTACACCAAAAGAAAGTAATTTTTCAAACAAATTGTGATTTTGGTTATGTGAAACAAAATAAATGAACCGTTATCAGTCAATTGCGTACTGTTAAAGAAAATACTGTGGTATAGATAGAGACCCACGGTCGGGGCATGCAGGTACAGGGCGGGACGCTGACTGGTTTAGGTGCAGGTACAGGGCGGGACGCTGACTGGTTTAGGTGCAGGTACAGGGCGGGACGCTGACTGGTTTAGGTGCAGGTACAGGGCGGGACGCTGACTGGTTTAGGTGCAGGTACAGGGCGGGACGCTGACTGGTTTAGGTGCAGGTACAGGGCGGGACGCTGACTGGTTTAGGTGCAGGTACAGGGCGGGACGCTGACTGGTTTAGGTGCAGGTACAGGGCGGGACGCTGACTGGTTTAGGTGCAGGTACAGGGCGGGACGCTGACTGGTTTAGGTGCAGGTACAGGGCGGGACGCTGACTGGTTTAGGTGCAGGTACAGGGCGGGACGCTGACTGGTTTAGGTGCAGGTACAGGGCGGGACGCTGACTGGTTTAGGTGCAGGTACAGGGCGGGACGCTGACTGGTTTAGGTGCAGGTACAGGGCGGGACGCTGACTGGTTTAGGTGCAGGTACAGGGCGGGACGCTGACTGGTTTAGGTGCAGCACCAGTGCTAGCAAGCTAAACATTTCAGTAGCACAGAGAAATATTTAGTAGCACACACTGGTGGGCAGTTAAACACATCTTTTATCAGTAAAGAAATACCTAATTTACATTTTTTTGAACACAAGCAAATTAAGAAAACATCTACATCTGTTTGACAACATTTAGAAAACGTGCCGCAAATTCAGACAACACAACACATTACAGAAACATGCCGCACATACAAAAAACAGCACATTACGGAAATGCACTGCAAGGACAGACAACACAACACATTACAGAAATGCGCTGCAAATACAGACAACACAACAGAAATGTTTTCAGATGTTTAATGTTTCCTAGTAAGTGATGAACACGTCTGGACACGCTTGTTGAAGTCGGCTATCTGTCAGATTTTTGGTTTTTGGTTTATTTAAACATTGGGATCTCATGATTCAGATATTGCAGATATCTGCTGTTAACCTAGCATTGGCCTTTTGCTTATTATTAGCCTCCCAATTCAAATAAACTGAGGAAATACACAGAATTAAATGTGAAACACGATATGTTAGCTGGCTATAGTTAACGTCACTTTCAGAGTTGTCACCAAGTAACATTCAAAGATGAAAATTTATTCGAAATGGTTTAATTAATGGTTAAAACAAGAACAAAGGACTTCCGTTATGTTGTCTGTTTTTGCAGCGCGTTTCTGTAATGTGTTGTGTTTTGTGAATTTGCAGCACGTTTCTGTAATGTGTTGTGTTTTGTGAATTTGCAGCACGTTTCTGTAATGTGTTGTGTTTTGTGAATTTGCAGCACGTTTCTGTAATGTGTTGTGTTTTGTGAATTTGCAGCGTGTTTCTGTAATGTGTTGTGTTTTGTGAATTTGCAGCACGTTTCTGTAATGTGTTGTGTTGTCTGAATTTGTTGCACGTTTCTGTAATGTGTTGCGTTTTCAGAATTTGCAGCACGTTTCTGTAATGTGTTGTGTTTTCTGGATTTGCAGCGTGCTTTCTAAATGCCACGCATGTGTTGTCAATCAAATTGATGTTTTCTTAATTTGCTTGTTTTGTCTAATTGCATGCGTTTTCTTAAAGACCCCCTCCAGTGAAAATCAAGTTTTTAACATTGTTAACATGTCCTTGTGGTATTTTTCATGTGCTTCAAGACACATCAGGAGCAAAATAAGCAGCCATCGCCATTTCTAAGTGTTTCTGCTTTGAAACTGCAGCGCACCAAGGACAGTCTCAAACGGGCGAGTTCAGACAAGACAGATTTGTGACGTCATAAAATTTGAAGTACCACCGTTGATGGGTGGGGCCTGGGGGGTATTCAAATGGTGAGGGGCGGGGCCTGGGGGGTATTCAAATAGAGAGGGGCGGGGCCTGGGGGCATTCAAATAGAGAGGGGCGGGGCCTGGGGGGGCATTCAAATAGAGAGGGGCGGGGCCTGGGGGGCATTCAAATAGAGAGGGGCGGGACCTGTGGGGTATTCAAATAGAGAGGGGCGGGGCCTGGGGGGTAGTCAAATAGAGAGGGGCGGGGCCTGGGGGGTATTCAAATAGAGAGGGGCGGGGCCTGGGGGTATTCAAATAGAGAGGGGCGGGGCCTGGGGGGTATTCAAATAGAGAGGGGCGGGGGTGACTCAGATTCAGGAATTTTTAATAAAGCAGAAGGAGAAGATTACATATTTAGGATTTTAACAAGGTAATATTAGGCAGAATATTTTATATGTTTAATAAAATTACTGGATAGGGACTTTAAGTTGCAGTGCGTAGAGCATATAGTTTGATGAACATAACATACCTAGCTAGTAGTGCAGATGGTGCAACAAAAAGATTACCTAGCTAGGCTGTCAAAAACTGAATTTTTCCGACAGTACATGATGCACGTTTGCTTAATGTTTGGAAAGGTTTCTAGTATTTCCGCCCTTGCAAGCAAAATATGTGTTGCACTTGTGGCAACCAGCATTGTCAGCATCAAAATATAACCACACTTTTGAACATTTTGGTCTATTAGCCATTGTTTCTAGCACCAAGGTCTGTGACTGTGTATGCGTGTCTGTGTGTGTTTGAGTGCGTGAGTGCCTCGGATAGAGAGTTCTATTTTCTGGATTGGGAACAGCAAAAATGCATCATAGACGAATGTCTTCATTTTATTATCTGCCTGCTAGTCAAAGAGGATGGAATGGTGATGGCTGTGGGGACAGACTGTTGTTTTAGGGTGGGTCAGGGTCCTTGGTGACTGCTAAGTATAGGAGTGTATTGGGCAGAACCACGGTTCAGTTATCTCTGCCTGTCTAGCAGGAGGAAGCTCTCTTAATGGACTTAATGTCTTAACAGGTACACAACGTGAGCTAAAGTTAGCTGGTCTGTCTGCATGGGGCTATGGTGAGCTAAAGTTAGCTAGTCTGTCTGCATAGGGATATGGTGAACTGAAGTTAGCTAGTCTGTCTGCATAGGGCTATGGTGAACTGAAGTTAGCTAGTCTGTCTGCATGGGGATATGGTGAACTGAAGTTAGCTAGTCTGTCTGCATAGGGCTATGGTGAACTGAAGTTAGCTAGTCTGTCTGCATGGGGATATGGTGAACTGAAGTTAGCTAGTCTGTCTGCATAGGGCTATGGTGAGCTAAAGTTAGCTAGTCTGTCTGCATGGGGCTATGGTGAGCTAAAGTTAGCTAGTCTGTCTGCATGGGGATATGGTGAACTGAAGTTAGCTAGTCTGTCTGCAAAGGGCTATGGTGAACTGAAGTTAGCTAGTCTGTCTGCATAGGGCTATGGTGAGCTAAAGTTAGCTAGTCTGTCTGCATGGGGCTATGGTGAGCTAAAGTTAGCTAGTCTGTCTACATGGGGCTATGGTGAGCTAAAGTTAGCTAGTCTGTCTACATGGGGCTATGGTGAGCTAAAGTTAGCTAGTCTGTCAACATGGGGACTTGGTGAGCTAAAGTTAGCTAGTCTGTCTGCATGGGGCTATGGTGAGCTAAAGTTAGCTAGTCTGTCTACATGGGGATATGGTGAGCTAAAGTTAGCTAGTCTGTCTACATGGGGCTATGGTGAGCTAAAGTTAGCTAGTCTGTCTACATGGGGCTATGGTGAGCTAAAGTTAGCTAGTCTGTCTGCATGGGGCTATGGTGAGCTAAAGTTAGCTAGTCTGTCTACATGGGGATATGGTGAGCTAAAGTTAGCTAGTCTGTCTGCATGGGGCTATGGTGAGCTAAAGTTAGCTAGTCTGTCTGCATGGGGATATGGTGAGCTAAAGTTAGCTAGTCTGTCTACATGGGGCTATGGTGAGCTAAAGTTAGCTAGTCTGTCAACATGGGGACTTGGTGAGCTAAAGTTAGCTAGTCTGTCTACATGGGGCTATGGTGAGCTAAAGTTAGCTAGTCTGTCTACATGGGGCTATGGTGAGCTAAAGTTAGCTAGTCTGTCTGCATAGGGCTATGGTGAGCTAAAGTTAGATAGCCTGTAGGGTAGGGCTGTCCCGGGGTTGGGGTGGGGGGGGGGGGGGGGGGTGTTTGCGGGATCTTGACGACGTGCAACAATGTAATCAAATAAATTATATGATCAAATAAATACGACCTAGTTCATATGCCTATTAAAATTAATAAATGTATCGCCTAGATGCCAACATATTTTATAAAACACCTGGTTTTTTGTAACAACAACAACTGGCTATTTCTCAAACCGGCTACACATTCCCTCTCCACATGCTCTCACGCCTTATATTTCTCAAATGCTAGCATGTTGGTAGCATTTGTCCCAGAGAGTTGTACTTTGTCTGGCTAAAAGACAGCTGCTAAGCAGGTACAACAGACAAGGTATTTACAGAGCAAGAGATGAGCAGAATGAACAGCCTTTAAGCCTTAGTCTGTTAAACTACTATTCTGTCAAATAATACTATTACAGGGATACAATTCATCATTATTATTTTATGAAGATTTTATATTTATTTATATATTAACAAAAATGTACTTGATTATATCAAATTTTCTTCTTTAAATATAGTCTAGTCCTATTTCAGTCTGTATATAGTCTTTAAAGGAAGGTAGTAAACAAATGGTTTGCTTTCCCTTTTTAATGGACCAATAAAACTGGCCGGGTTCTTTATAACCTCTATAGTAATGTCGCTCACCTGAAGTCAGACCTGGTTTGAAGCTTAAGGATGATTATGCACAAATATTCAGGACTTTCTAGGAACTTAAAGGAGGCTTGGGCAGTCATGTCAATAATTTTTGTAAATCCAAAATGTGAGCTGTTTAACCCCTCACTAATCCAGAATGTAAACTATTTATCCCCTCTTAATCTTGGGTAGCAAACTATTCAGTTTTTTAACAAAAAGTTAGACTACAATCCCTTTGGAGCATCTCAGAAGTGCAGAGGTTAGCTTACTTCTTAGGGGTAGTCTCTCTGTAGCAGACTGTTTGCTAAGTACAGGCTGCTACAGAGAGGCTAGCTCTAAATACAGGCTGCTACGGAGAGGCTAGCTCTAAGTACATGCTGCTACAGAGAGGCTAGCTCTAAATACAGGCTGCTACGGAGAGGCTAGCTCTAAATACAGACTGCTACGGAGAGGCTAGCTCTAAATACAGACTGCTACGGAGAGGCTAGCTCTAAATACAGACTGCTACGGGAGACAGCTTCCAGACACCTTCAACAACCAGCTCTTTAATAATACCAAATAGCTCAATAAAAAGCCATGACAACGTTTCCGTATTTTAGTAATGTTCGAATAATTAGCCATAGAAGGAGAGAGCTATAGGGAGAGGGAGAGTGGGAGAGGAATGCCTGCTATGGTAGGGGGAGGAGCAGGGGTTAAAGGTCAGCAGGGGAACGGCGGAGCGCTGGAGGACAGACAAGCATGATGGGGGAAGTAAAAGGGTTTAGATCTGGTTTGTTATATTTCACCCCCTCTTTCAATCATCCTCTAATGTGTGAAGGCAGTGCTGTCGCCATGGTTACTGCAGGGTGGCACCATTCCGCTGCTCCTCTCAGACACCCTCTGGCCACTCCCCCGCAGACAGCTGATTGGCTGACTGTCTTCATTTGAATGGAGTGTTACTGCAGATGTTGGCTGATGTTGAGCCTTATTGGTTGTGTTAGGTGCTTTGAGCTTTTTATTTGAGGTATTTATGTTGAGCCTTATTGGTTGTGTTAGGTCCTTTGAGCTTTTTATTTGAGGTATTTATGTTGAGCCTTATTGGTTGTGTTAGGTGCTTTGAGCTTTTTATTTGAGGTATTTATGTTGAGCCTTATTGGTTGTGTTAGGTGCTTTGAGCTTTTTATTTGAGGTATTTTATATGAAATCAACGTACAATAGTTTTTTAAACGGTACAAAGGTGCAACCATGAATTTTGATTAACATAAAATACTAATCAACTAAAATAAAAGTGCTCTTGTTAAATGTGCATGCGGTTCAATAACTTCAATTAACATAGGATAAATAAAACAAAAACCCAAAATGGCAGCCCTGCCACCTAACATTGTTTTTAGTGGACAGCTGCTAGGTGGCAGTCTGGAGCCCTGTGAGTTTATCATATCACTCAACACAATGGACGACTCAGTGCATAATGTATAGATTAGCTTGTTTTGGGAGGACACTTTACAGGTTAATAATAATAATAATAATAATAACTTAAATTTAGGAGTGCATTTCTAGAAACCCAATGAGACTTTACCAATACAAGGAAGCATTATGACGAATCAAAGTAATATACAGTGCTGTGTATACGTTTTAGACAGGGGATGCTGTTTAGAAGGCCAACGGTGGTCACACCAAATGTTGATTTGATACAGATTTGCTTCTCCCTCACTTTGTATTTTATGAATTGATAAAAAATAAACAATTAACATTTATATTTTTGTGTTTTTTTCTAACTTTAAAGACTTTACACCTGCCTAAAACTTTTGCACAGTACTGTAAATACATTTTTATAAGTTTATACAAGATCAATAAGCAAATTAGGTTGTTAAGTTAGCTGTTGTGTTAGGGAGGTCTACAGAGGCGTGCTAAGAAAAGTCGGCATTAAAGTTATAAACTTGACTTGATCTAACCTAACAGATCATTAAAGTCCTAAACCTGAACTAACCTAACAGATCATTAAAGTCCTAAACCTGAACTAACCTAACAGATCATTAAAGTCCTAAACCTGACTTGAATTAACCTAACATCATTTGAGGCTTAAAAGGTTCCATAAAGGTAAATTCAAGCTCACCCAGTCAGGCTAATTCAAGCTCACCCAGTCAGGCTAATTCAAGGCGGATTGAAGCAGTCAAGATAACAGCGTGTGCACGCTGTTCTTAAGCAGCCCGAGAGGTCGACCGTGGATCAAATCTTTACAACATGGCAGAAAGCAATGTTAAAGAGAGAGCAGCGACTCATATTGGAGAAATATGAAGAAGTCAAACGTTTAATAACCACAAAAGGCAACAGAACAAAACAGACCACAGCTGATGGATTGAATGCGTGTCCTACATGGACTGCTGACACGTGCTGCAACTAAGATAAAATGTCAGAACGTATTCTGATACAACCAAAGTAAATATTGGGCACAATACATTCAAACAGTAAGAACGTAGGCTATTCAATATCACATCACATAGAGATTAAACCTCAAGGCTGCAAATATATGTTCACCAAGTCAATATGTATAAATGAATTAATAATGTGCATTGTAGTGCACACAATGGGACTGTAAGCGCTTTGTTGTGGTATGCTATGGGCAATTTGTGGCCTGAGGAAAGATTATATATATCTCTGATCCCTTCTCTCTAGACGCTATAATACAGGTGGTGGTCAGAGTCAAAGGCTGATCCCTTCTCTCTAAACGCTATAATACAGGTGGTGGTCAGAGTCAAAGGCTGATCCCTTCTCTCTAGACGCTATAATACAGGTGGTGGTCAGAGTCAAAGGCTGATCCCTTCTCTCTAAACGCTATAATACAGGTGGTGGTCAGAGTCAAAGGCTGATCCCTTCTCTCTAGACTCTCTATAATACAGGTGGTGGT
>JAPMUY010004846.1:147500-152500 GCA_026901105.3 Galaxias olidus
CTCCCCCTCTGTCTACCTCTCTTTCTCTCCCCCTCTGTCTACCTGTCTCTCTCTCCCTCTCTCTCTCTCTCTCTCTCTCTCTCTCTCTCTCTCTCTCTTTCTCTCCCCCTCTGTCTACCTGTCTCTCTCTCCCCCTCTCTCCCCCTCTCTCTCTCCCCCTCTCTCTCTCTCTCCCTCCCTCTCTCAGGGTTTCTTCCGGAGGAGCATCCAGAAGAACATGGTCTACACATGCCACAGAGAGAAGGGCTGTGTCATCAACAAGGTCACCCGCAACCGCTGCCAGTACTGCCGGCTGCAAAAGTGCCTAAAGGTCGGCATGTCCAAGGAGTGTGAGTACACACACACACACACACACACACACACAGACACACACACACACACACACACACACACAGGCGCAGACACACACACGTTTATTTTCTGTCAGTTAACTTCTGTGGTGTTTGTCTCCCCCTAGTGGTTGCTAAAGGTAATGACAATGTTGGAATCTGATTATGTAAACTAGTATGTCCTAAGCAGGAGGAGGTCTAGGAACTAACTTAGCTGTGATTCCTTTGGGAAGAGGTTAGAGGCTAGAGGTTAAGGTTAGAGGTAATCAGTGAAATTGCTCGGTGTCTGAAGGTTTGTACCAACGCTGTAAAAAACAACAGCTTTCAGTTCAGTGCTGCTAGTCTAACGACCTGTTGTTGGTCAGTAGGTAACCATGGGATATGGTCCGTTGTTGGTCAGTAGGTAACCATGGGATACGGTGGGTGTCACATGAAGTCTGACTGGCTCGTCGATCGTCTTAAGTTCCATCAGGTTGGATGGGGAGCGTTGGTGCACAGTCATTTTCAGATCTCTCCAAAGATGTTCAATCGGGTTCAAGTCTGGGCCCTGGCTGGGCCACTCAGGGACATTCACAGACTTGTCCCAAAGCCACTCCTTTGTTATCTTGGCTGTGTGCTTAGGGTCGTTGTCCTGTTGGAAGGTCAACCTTTGCCCCAGTCTGAGGTCCAGAACGCTCTGGAGCAGGTTTTCATCAAGGATCTCTGTACATTGCTGCATTCATCTTTCCCTTGATCCTGACTAGTCTCCCAGTTCCTGCCGCTGAAAAACACCCCCACAGCATGATGCTGCCACCACCATGCTTCACTGTAGGGATGGTATTGGCCAGGTGATGAGCAGTGCCTGGTTTCCTCCAGACATGACGCTTGGCATTCAGGCCAAAGAGTTCAATCTTGGTTTCATCAGACCAGTATAATTTGGTTTCTCATGGTCTGAGAGTCCTTCAGGTGCCTTTTGGCAAACTCCATGCGGGCTGTCATGTGCCTTTTACTGAGGAGTGGCTTCCGTCTGGCCACTCTACCATAAAGGCCTGATTGGTGGAGTGCAGCAGAGATGGTTGTCCTTCTGGAAGGTTCTCCTATCTCCACAGAGGAACACTGGAGCTCTGTCAGAGTGACCATCGGGTTCTTGGTCACCTCCCTGACCAAGGCCCTTCTCCCCCGATTTCTCAGTTTGGCCGGGCGGCCAGCTCTAGGAAGAGTCCTGGTGGTTCCAAACGTCTTCCATTTGCGAATGATGGAGACCACTGTGCTCGTTGGGACCTTCAATGCTGCAGAAATGTTTTTGTACCCTTCCTCAGATCTGTGCCTCGATACAATCCTGTCTCGGAGGTCTACAGACAATTCCTTGGACTTCATAACTTGGTTTGTGCTCTGACATGCACTGTCAATTGTGGGACCTTATATAACAGGTGTGTGGCTTTCCAAATCATGTCCAATCAATTGAATTTACCACAGTAGGACTCCAATCAAGTTGTAGAAACATCTCAAGGATGATCAGTGGAAACGGGACGCACCTGAGCTCAATTTTGAGTGTCACAGCAAAAGGTGTGAATACTTATGTACTTGTGATATTTCATTTTATTTTTTTTAATACATTTGCAAACAATTCTAAAATACTTTTTTCACTTGGTCATTATGCGGTATTGTATGTATAATGTTGAGAATTTTTTTTTATTGAATCCATTTTGGAATTAGGCTGTAACATAATAAAATGTGGAAAAAGTGAAGGGGTATGAATACTTTCCGGATGCACTGTATATGAGGAGAGATGGAGTGATAGCACAGCTCCTATGTTAACTGGTTAAAGTGGGTACACAGGGTTAGGGATGGGTTTGGGTTAGTCTGCTCTGATGTGTTTCTGTCCTGAGGGATGGTTAGGGTCAGTGTGCTCTGTGTTTCTGTCCTAAGGGATGGATAGGGTTAGGGTCAGTGTGCTCTGTGTTTCTGTCCTAAGGGATGGATAGGGTCAGTGTGCTCTGTGTTTCTGTCCTAAGGGATGGATAGGGTCAGTGTGCTCTGTGTTTCTGTCCTAAGGGATGGATAGGGTCAGTGTGCTCTGTGTTTCTGTCCTGAGGGATGGTTAGGGTCAGTGTGCTCTGTGTTTCTGTCCTGAGGGATGGATAGGGTCAGTGTGCTCTGTGTTTCTGTCCTGAGGGATGGATAGGGTCAGTGTGCTCTGTGTTTCTGTCCTAAGGGATGGATAGGGTCAGTGTGTTCTGATGTGTTTCTGTCCTGAGGGATGGATAGGGTCAGTGTGTTCTGATGTGTTTCTGTCCTGAGGGATGGATAGGGTCAGTGTGCTCTGTGTTTCTGTCCTGAGGGATGGTTAGGGTCAGTGTGTTCTGATGTGTTTCTGTCCTGAGGGATGGATAGGGTCAGTGTGTTCTGATGTGTTTCTGTCCTGAGGGATGGATAGGGTCAGTGTGTTCTGATGTGTTTCTGTCCTGAGGGATGGATAGGGTCAGTGTGTTCTGATGTGTTTCTGTCCTGAGGGATGGATAGGGTTAGGGTCAGTGGACTGGTGGTCTATAATCCTAACTCTCCTTTACTCTCCTCCCTCCTCTCCTTCATGTACTCCCTCCTCTCCTTCATGTACTCCCTCCTCTCCTTCATGTACTCCCTCCTCTCCTTCATGTACTCCCTCCTCTCCTTCATGTACTCCCTCCTCTCCTTCATGTACTCCCTCCTCCCCTTCCTGTACTCCCTCCTCCCTTCCTGTACTCCCTCCTCTCCTTCCTGTACTCCCTCCTCTCCTTCCTGTACTCCCTCCTCCCCTTCCTGTACTCCCTCCTCCCCTTCTTGTCCCCTGTGAACAGCGGTGAGAAACGACAGAACGAAGAAGAGGAAGGAGGAGAAGAGGAAGGAGGAGAGGATGGACGGACCAGTGGAGGTGTACGTGTTGTCGGCGGAAACGGAGCAGATGATTGAGCGAGTCCGCAAAGCTCACAAAGAGACATTCCCCTCTCTGTGTCAGCTGGGCAAATACACCACGGTAACCTCTGACCCCTAACCCTAACCCACCTTCCCCTCTCTGTGTCAGCTGGGTAAATACACCACGGTAACCTCTGACCCCTAACCCTAACCCACCTTCCCCTCTCTGTGTCAGCTGGGTAAATACACCACAGTAACACACACACACACACACACACACACACACACACACACACACACACACACACACACACACACACAGTGTCAGCTGGGTAAATACACCACAGTAACACACACACACACACACACACACTAACAGACACACCTCCCTGACTGCCCCGTGTGTGTGTGTGTGTAGAATAACAGTGCAGAGCATCGCGTGGCGCTGGATGTCAGCCTGTGGGATAAGTTCAGCGAGCTGTCCACCAAGTGCATCATCAAGACGGTGGAGTTTGCCAAGCACCTCCCTGGATTCACAACGCTCACCATCGCTGACCAGATCACCCTGCTCAAAGCTGCCTGCCTGGACATCCTGGTACACACACACACACACACACGCACACACTGTTCTAACGTGTAAGTTGTTAACCACTATCTCTGCCCCAATCACCGTGGTGTCACTGTAACCTAGCTGCAGCGCTGTAAGACCCACTATCACCATGGTAACCACACAGTATGACCCCTGTAACCTAGCTGCAGCGCTGTAAGACCCACTATCACCATGGTAACCACACAGTATGACCCCTGTAACCTAGCTGCAGCGCTGTAAGACCCACTATCACCATGGTAACCACACAGTATGACCCCTGTAACCTAGCTGCAGCGCTGTAAGACCCACTATCACCATGGTAACCACACAGTATGACCCCTGTAACCTAGCTGCAGCGCTGTAAGACCCACTATCACCATGGTAACCATACAGTATGACCCCTGTCACTGTAACCTAGCTGCAGCGCTGTAAGACCCACTATCACCATGGTAACCACACAGTATGACCCCTGTAACCTAGCTGCAGCGCTGTAAGACCCACTATCACCGTGGTAACCACACAGTATGACCCCTGTAACCTAGCTGCAGCGCTGTAAGACCCACTATCACCATGGTAACCACACAGTATGACCCCTGTAACCTAGCTGCAGCGCTGTAAGACCCACTATCACCGTGGTAACCACACAGTATGACCCCTGTAACCTAGCTGCAGCGCTGTAAGACCCACTATCACCGTGGTAACCACACAGTATGACCCCTGTAACCTAGCTGCAGCGCTGTAAGACCCACTATCACCATGGTAACCATACAGTATGACCCCTGTCACTGTAACCTAACTGCAGCGCTGTAAGACCCGCTATCACCATGGTAACCATACAGTATGACCCCTGTCACTGTAACCTAGCTGCAGCTCTGCATGGCCCACTATCACCATGGTAACCACACAGTATGACCCCTGTCACTGTAACCTAGCTGCAGCGCTGTAAGACCCACTATCACCATGGTAACCATACAGTATGACCCCTGTCACTGTAACCTAGCTGCAGCGCTGTAAGACCCACTATCACCATGGTAACCACACAGTATGACCCCTGTCACTGTAACCTAGCTGCAGCGCTGTAAGACCCACTATCACCATGGTAACCATACAGTATGACCCCTGTCACTGTAACCTAGCTGCAGCGCTGTAAGACCCACTATCACCATGGTAACCATACAGTATGACCCCTGTCACTGTAACCTAGCTGCAGC
>JAPMUY010004846.1:160000-167500 GCA_026901105.3 Galaxias olidus
CACCAGTCACCCCACCAGTCACCCCTCTCCCCACCAGTAACACCAGTCAGCCCTCTCCCCACCAGTAACACCAGTCAGCCCTCTCCCCACCAGTAACACCAGTACCAGCAGTCAGCCCTCTGAGCAGCAGTCCTTGGGTGTTATAGCTGACTTCACAGAGAAAGGAGAGGTTATAAAGGCACCGCCGCTGAAACCACGTCTCTTAATACACATCCTCTCACGTTACAATTCCCTCACTGCTGTTCTGTTGGTGAGAGGTGGTTGGCTTTTGTGGAAGAAAACAGTCTTCAAGTTATTTTAGTATGCAAGCAGGTTGTAAGAATTTATTCAGAATTAATCATTACACAAACATTAACAAAGGAAATATAACTCGTTTGTCAATGGACCCTCCAATACCAACCACTACCTAAGATGAGAGTCCTGTTCAAGGACTTTCACGGAATACTTATACCCAGGCAACAACATGTTTCTGTCTTAGTATAAACAGGTGATAGCGATGAAGGAATTGAGTGAAACGTCATACATTCAGCGCTTATCAACCAAGCAGACATGATGGTGCCAATCATATTCTCAAGTGACATTAAGATGATGATGTCATTGCAATAACTAATAGAGCAATCAATAAACCATAAATATGCAAATCATTATATATGATTATTTCCACAGTGTGTTTGTGCTGGTGATACTGTACCTCTCTGGATGGGTGAACAGGCTCATTTACCCTCAAACAGCTGGAAGTCCTTACATTGATTTTGAGTGAAAATAATATATTTTCAGCCAGGTATTCAAAAAGAAGAAGTACCCTACACACACTTACAACTGCTGGCTTGAAACATGGAACGCTTAGTTGAAAGATTAATCTTAATATGTAAACCTATCTTCATGACTTATATAAGTACCCTATACCTACTTCCACCTGCTGGCTCACAGTCGAAAGATTCATCTTATATCTAAACCTAAAGTCCATTTGAAAACATGAGCCCTGTAGTGTAGACTCCAAGTGTTGAAACATTTCACAGTGTAAACCTATTATCATGACTCATATAATCCTCTGAGAGGGCAGTCAGAAGCACCTTTAAACCTACCTTTATAAGTGTATAGTATATACTGTAGTTTATAGTCCTGAGATGTAATTACTTCCTTTGGGTTTTGACATGATATTCTATACTTTTGTGCCCATATTGGATCCTTCCTCTTTAGCCACAGCCACTGGCTATTTCTTTCAGCTACAGTATATCTGATAGAGCTTTTATGGTCTGGTGCAATTCTTTGCCACAGGTCCCTATTTCCGTGGTTTGGTTGTTGATATTGCCACAGATCCTCGGCATCTAACTTCCACAGGACACCGCTTTGTTCACAGAGTGTGAATTATAAGAGGACAATGGGGGGTTAAACTTAGTTTTTCTCCAGAGCGAGCCTGGGTTCCTATACACCATGTGATGGAGGAGCGCCGCGTGCAACACTTTATTAATGCATGAGTGTGTTAGCTGGGAGCAGTAGGCTGTGGCTGTTGTGGTTAACTTCAGCTATGTAGTACTATATGGCCATGCAGGACGTTGTAGGTTGCCCTTACAATTAAGCAAATTCTTGTGGATTCCATTCCCTGCAAGTCCTTCCAGGTCATTTTCCTCTGCTCTACACTTTCCCAGTTCATCCATTGCCCTTGTTTGGCTTGTTAGACTGTTTGAGCACTCCTTACTGCGTCCTCTCGCTTAAGGAAACCGTGTCAATGTTCAATTTCCCACCTTGAAAATAAACCAAATTTCATGAAAATCAGTTCTGAATTAAGCGAGTTAGTCAATGTAGTCTTTTCTCTCAATAGACATTGTATTTGTTTACCAGTGGATCTGGACCGCTCCAAGATGGCGGACCTGCAGATGCATAGCGGTGATTTACAGCAGCGGCCAACGAGTGATCTATGTTTACTAAATCTATGGTCTAAATAACTTCACACACGCATGCTGTACCCCCTATCTACCAGCAGAGGGAGAACACCACTAACATCTGTGACTGGCATGGTCTAAACCATAGATATGTATAGAAACCACTAACATCTGTGGCTGGCATGGTCTAAACCATAGATAGATATGTATAGAAACCACTAACATCTGTGGCTGGCATGGTCTAAACCATAGATATGTATAGAAACCACTAACATCTGTGGCTGGCATGGTCTAAACCATAGATAGATATGTATAGAATCAACTAACATCTGTGGCTGGCATGGTCTAAACCATAGATATGTATAGACTCCACTAACATCTGTGGCTGGCATGGTCTAAACCATAGATATGTATAGAATCCACTAACATCTGTGGCTGGCATGGTCTAAACCATAGATATGTATAGAATCCACTAACATCTGTGGCTGGCATGGTCTAAACCATAGATATGTATAGAATCAACTAACATCTGTGGCTGGCATGGTTTGCGTAAACAGGTTGGATAGTCTTTGTTTCAGTGAGCATTAACTACCATTAGGAAGAGGGGCAAGATTACGTCAACACTGATGATGAAGAGGGTGCCGACGCGGATGAAGCTGTGGAGGAAAAGGAAGAGGATGATTACAATGATGAAGATTACGTTAGCGTTGACCTGCCAGGTACAGACAATACCTTTGAGAAAGATGACATGTATCAACACCCCTGAAGTTTAAGGGCACTTTTGTGGTCAGTAGTCTGGCGGACTGAGAACAGTAGGCACTGTATTCAAAATAGCTGTGATTTTTTCAGTTGCTCCACATCTTTTGGCTTTGCTGTTAATAATTAACTGCTGAATGTCATTTTTTCAAATGAAAATTTTGTCAGGAAATCAGACATTGTTTCTGTAAATGTTTTTAGAGAACCTTTAGAGATACTTTAGAGATACTTTAGAGATATTTTGGAGCTACTCTAGAGATACTTTAGATATACTTTAGAGCTACTCTAGAGATACTTTAGAGATACTTTAGAGATACTTTGGAGCTACTCTAGAGATACTTTAGAAATACTCTAGAGATACTTTAGAAATACTTTAGAGCTACTCTAGAGATACTTTAGAGATACTTTAGAGATACTTTGGAGCTACTCTAGAGATACTTTAGATCTACTTTAGAGTTACTCTAGAGATACTTTAGATATACTTTAGAGCTACTTTTGAGCTACTTTAGAGATACTTTAGAGCTACTCCAGAGATACTTTAGATATACTTTAGAGATACTTTGGAGCTACTCTAGAGATACTTTAGATCTACTTTAGAGTTACTCTAGAGATACTTTAGATATACTTTAGAGCTACTTTTGAGCTACTCTAGAGATACTTTAGAGATACTTTAGAGATACTTTGGAGCTACTCTAGAGATACTTTAGATCTACTTTAGAGTTACTCTAGAGATACTTTAGATATACTTTAGAGCTACTTTAGAGATACTTGAGATACTTTAGAGATACTTTAGAGATACTTTGGAGCTACTCTAGAGATACTTTAGATATACTTCAGAGCTACTCTAGAGATACTTTAGAGATACTTTGGAGCTACTCTAGAGATACTTTAGAGATACTTTAGAGATACTCTAAAGATACTTTAGATATACTTTAGATATACTTTAGAGCTACTTTTGAGCTACTTTAGAGATACTTTAGAGCTACTCTAAAAGTACCTTAGAGCTACTCTAGAGATACTCTAGAGATACTTTAGAGATACTCTAGAGCTACTTTAGAGATACTTTGGAGACACTTTAGAGCTACTTTAGAGATACTTTAGAGATACTCTAGAGATAGTTTAGAGATACTTTAGAGATACTTTGGAGATACTCTATAGATAGTTTAGAGAGACTAGAGATTCTTTAGAGCTACTTTAGAGATACTTTAGAGAGAGTTTAGAGATACTTCAGAGACTAGAGAAAGACGTTTGTAGTCCATGTGACCACCTATGTAAACTTTGTCCTTTAGTTGTGCTCATTAACCCACAGATTTTTTTTTGGGAGATTTTTCAACAGAATTTAGAGATTAAACTATCAATTGAAGCTCATCCTGTGTGTGTGTGTGTGTGTCTATCTCAGTGTGTGTATGTCTGTCTCTCTCTGTGTCTCTCTCTATCTGTGTGTGTGTGTGTGTGTGTGTGTGTGTGTGTGTGTGTGTGTGTCTGTCTCTCTGGGTGTGTGCCTCTGTGTGTGTGTCTGTCTATCTTGTGTGTTAGGGGTATGTCTGTCTGTGTGTGTGTGTGTGTGTGTGTGTGTGTGTGTGTGTGTGTGTGTGTGTGTGTGTATGTGTGTGTATGTGTGTGTATGTGTGTCAGCATCTATTTTAGATGTCAGTGAGTCAGATGGAGTCCCCAAGGCTGTTGCACATACCTGATCAGCATACCCAGGTCACTAACTCACACACACATACCAGTACTGTGTTTAAACTCATGGTATTGAAAGGTGCTTTGGATATATTTAGCCTTAGCTCAATGGTTATCAATAGCAGCAAGCCTTAGCTCATTGGTTGTCATGCAGCTAACCTTAGCTCATTGGTTAACAACAGTAGCTAACCTTAGCTCATTGGTTATCAACAGCAGCAAGCCTTAGCTCATTGGTTATCAATAGCAGCTAATCTTAGCTCATTGGTTATCAATAGCAGCTAATCTTAGCTCATTGGTTATTAATAGCAGCTAACCTTAGCTCGATGGTTATCAATAGCAGATTACCTTAGCTCATTGGTTGTCATGCAGCTAACCTTAGCTCATTGGTTATCAATAGCAGCAAGCCTTTGCTCATTGGTGGTCATGCATGCAGGGACAGGGCTGGAGGGAAGGAAGCAACATTTTGAAATGAAACCCATCCTTAGTGGTGACCTCACAATTGGAGAGCAGCCCTGAACCAATGGTGTGAAGGCCTGACACTGTGACAGACGCAGGCTTTTGAAATCGCCTCATCACTGCTCAGAACACATAAACACACACACACACGCACACACACACACACACACACACACACACACACACACACACACACACACACACACACACACACACACACACACACACACACACACACACACACACACACACACACACACACACACACACTCTTCTAATGTTAGCTCTGACCTCATTCCTCCAAGGAGCGTTGACTAAGATGAAACCTGAGACACCTGGGCCGCGACACACACACACACACACACACACACACACACACACACACACACACACACACACACACACACACACACACACACACACACACACACACACACACACACAGACTCACACACACACACACACACACACACACACACACACACACACACACACACACACACACACACACACACACACACACACACACACACACACACACACACACACACACACACACACACACACACACACACACACACACACACACACACACACACACACACACACACACACACACACACACACACACACACACACACACACACACACACACACACACACACACACACACACACACACACACACACACACACACACACACACACACACACACACACACACACACACACACACACACACACACACACACACACACACACACACACACACACACACACACACACACACACACACACACACACACACACACACACACACACACACACACACACACACACACACACACACACACACACACACACACACACACACACACACACACACACACACACACACACACACACACACACACACACACACACACACACACACACACACACACACACACACACACACACACACACACACACACTAACTACAGTAATTGCACACACACACACACACACACACACACACACACACACACAATCTCACACACACACACACACACTCAAACACACACACACACTAACACACACACACACACACACACACACACACACACACACACACACACACACACTAACTAACACACACGCACACACACACACACACACACACACACACACACACACACACACACACACACACACACACACACACACACACACACACACACACACACACACACACACACACACACACAGACACACACACACACACACACACACACACACACACACACACACACACACACACACACACACACACACCCACCCTCTGCAGTGAGCTCATCGGGAGTAAATACTCTCTCAGAGGGTGGAGCCTTGATCTGGAGCTGTATATAAGACAGACACACAGCCAGACACCCAGAGCCAACCAGAGCCAACCTAACCAGAGCCAACCAGAGCCAACCAGAGCCAACCTAACCAGAGCCAACCAGAGCCAACCTAACAAGAGCCAACCAGAGCCAACCAGAGCCAACCAGAGCCAACCAGAGCCAACCAGAGCCAACCAGAGCCAACCAAAGCCAACAGAGCCAACCAGAGCCAACCAAAGCCAACAGAGCCAACCAGAGCCAACCTAACCAGAGCCAACCAGAGCCAACCTAACAAGAGCCAACCAGAGCCAACCTAACCAGAGCCAACCAGAGCCAACCTAACAAGAGCCAACCAGAAGAGCCAACCAAAGCCAACAGAGCCAACCAGAGCCAACCTAACCAGAGCCAACCAGAGCCAACCAGAGCTAACCTAACCCTGACCAGAGCCAGCCAGTTGGACAGAGCGGGAGATGGCCCAGTCAGCCATGCAGAACCTGTTCAGAGACGATCCGTTCTTCAGCCTCTCCAGTGAGGCCCTGTCCTCTCTGCAGGGCCGCTTCCAGCAGGCACACAGCCTCCTGAGCGAGCTCCACCAGGGGCCTCACCGGGAGCTGCTCCACTCTCCATTCTCCTTCAGACTGGGCTCAGAGGGCCCCACGGCGGAGCTCCGCGAGGGGGCAGAACAGGGCCCAGGGGGCAGCGAAGACTTCCTGTTGACGCTGGATGCCCGCGGATATGGCCCTGATGACATCACTGTCAAGCTGGAGGGGCGGAGTCTGACGGTGGTTGCTATGAAACAGGCTGGAGCCGAGGAAGGCCAGTCCTCCTCTACCTCATCTTCCTCCTCCTTCTCATCTTCCTCTTCATCTTCTGCTCAAAGAGGATTTGTTCAAAGAATTGACCTGCCCGCCCACCTCGACCTCGCCAGCCTATGCTGTTCCCTCATGGATAACGGACAGCTCCGCATCGACGCCCCAGCAGCCAAACAGCCAATCAGTGAAGAGCGGCAGGTTCCTCTGCGCTTCAGGACATCGCTGGACATCAAGATGGGGACAGAGGACAGAGACACCACCACTAAGACAGAGAGAGACCATCACTAAGACAGAGAGAGACCATCACTAAGACAGAGAGAGACCATCACTGAAACAAGAGTCCTAACACACTACGACACCGCCATTGTTACTTTGTACTAATTTGTTTTAATAAAGAATATTTGTTTGTAGAAACTGGAAGTGTGATTGAGAAACACACACACACACACACACACATCAACAACAGCAGAGCCCAATGGAGCAACATACACCAGAGGGAGAGAGAGGGGGGAGGGAGGGAGGTAGAGAGGGAGAGAGAGAGAGAGAGGGA
>JAPMUY010004846.1:172500-175000 GCA_026901105.3 Galaxias olidus
TCTTTTTTTCATTCTCTTCTTTTCCACTCTTTGTCTCCCTTTAGTTTCCTCTATCTCTCTACTCTTTTCTTCTATCGCTCTAATTCTCATTTTTTCTTTCTCTGCTCTTTCTCTTCTCCTGTGGAACAGCTCCTGTGTTTTAGCTCTACAGCTGTGTGTGTGTGTGTGTGTGCTACGGTGTGTGTGTGCGTGTGTGTGTGTGTGTGTGTGTGTGCTACGGTGTGTGTGTGTGTGTGTGTGTGTGTGTGTGTGTGTGTGTGTGTGTGTGTGTGTGTGTGTGTGTGTGTGTGTGTGTGTGTGTGTGTGTGTGTGTGTGTGTGTGTGTGTGCTACGGTGTGTGTGTGTGCGTGTGTGTGTGTGTGTGTGTGTGTGTGCTACGCTGGTTGTGTGCGCTATGGTGTGTGTGTGTGTGTGTGTGCTACGGTGTGTGTGTGTGCGTGTGTGTGTGTGTGTGTGTGTGTGCTACGCTGGTTGTGTGCGCTATGGTGTGTGTGCATGTGTGTGTGTTCGTGTGTGTGTGCGTGTGCTACGGTGTGTGTGTGTGCGTGTGTGTGCGTGTGTGTGTGTGTGTGCTACGCTGGTTGTGTGCGCTACGGTGTGTGTGCTACGGAGTGTGTGTGTGTGTGTGTGTGTGCGCTACGGTGTGTGTACTACAGTGTGTGTGTGTATGTGTCTGTGTGTGTGTGTGCGTGCTACGCTGGTTGTGTGCGCTACGGTGTGTGTGCTACGGAGTGTGTGTGTGTGTGTGCTACGGAGTGTGTGTGTGTGTGCCTGTCATAGTTAAAGGTTTTTGTCAGTTACCTGATCAACATCATCAGCTATAACCTTTAATGTGCTGTCTGTGTTCGACATCATCACTACCAACCCTTCTCTTTCTCTCTCTCTCTCTCTCTCTCTGTTTCTCTCTCTCTCTCTCTCTCTCTCTCTCTCTCTCTCTCTCTGTTTCTCTCTCTTTCTCTCTGTCTCTCTGTCTCAGTTAATGTTTTTTCAATGCAAATGAGCTTTATTGGCATGGTAAAGTATCTGTTTCCATTGCCAAAGCATTACAACACATATGACAGATATGACAACAACAAAATAAACAATATTACCTCATAAAACAATTTCACACACATTTTGTTATTTTTTTATTAATTTGTTCCACTGGCTGTTTTCAGAGTGTGGCATTGGTGAACAAAATGTGCTGCTCTAGCTACACAACTTGGCATTTCAACAAGTAAAAAGGACAATTTTTGTTCTTCAAATTTGTTTCTGAATTCATTATATATGTTTGCTATTTGGGGGAATATTTTTTCTCTTATGGGATTATATTTTGAACGTAAGGTTAGGAAGTGTATTTCTGTCTCTATTCTGTTTAGGTGGCACTCCTGGCATATCCTTTCTTCTCTTGGGAGCCAGGATTGTCTCCTTCTGCCTATTTCGATGGCCAAGCTATGTTCACTGAGTCTGTACATAGTCAAAGCTTTTCTCATTTTTTGGTCTTTAATTGCCAAATAATTTGTAAATATGTAGTCTCCGTTTAGGGCCAGATAACATTGCAATTTAATTTGTTTTTGAGTTGTTTTTGGGTTTGTAGACTGCTATTCTATTCTGTGTGGGTTAGTAGATTGCTTTTCTATTCTGGGTTAGGTTTAGTAGACTGCTATTCTATTCTGGTTAGGGTTAGTAGACTGCTATTCTATTCTGTGTGGGTTATTAGACTGCTATTCTATTCTGGGTTAGGGTTAGTAGACCGCTATTCTATTCTGGGTTAGGGTTAGTAGACTGCTATTCTATTCTGGTTAGGGTTAGTAGATTGCTATTCTATTCTGGGTAAGGGTTAGTAGATTGCTATTCTATTCTGGGTTAGGGTTAGTAGACTGCTATTCTATTCTGAGTGGGTTAGTAGACTAATTTTCTATTCTGGGTTAGGGTTAGTAGACCGCTATTCTATTCTGGTTAGGGTTAGTAGACTGCTATTCTATTCTGGGTTAGGGTTAGTAGACTGCTATTCTATTCTGGGTTAGGGTTAGTAGACTGCTATTCTATTCTGTGTGGGTTTGTAGACTGCTATTCTATTCTGGGTTAGGGTTAGTAGACTGCTATTCTATTCTGGGTGGGTTAGTAGACTGCTATTCTATTCTGGGTTAGGGTTAGTAGACCGCTATTCTATTCTGAGTGGGTTAGTAGACTGCTATTCTATTCTGTGTGGGTTAGTAGACTGCTACTCTATTCTGAGTGGGTTAGTAGACTGCTACTCTATTCTGAGTGGGTTAGTAGACTGCTATTCAGTTCTGTGTGGGTTAGTAGACTGCTATTCTATTCTGGGTTAGGGTTAGTAGACCGCTATTCTATTCTGGGTTAGGGTTAGTAGACTGCTATTCTATTCTGGTTAGGGTTATTAGACTGCTACTCTATTCTGAGTGGGTTAGTAGACTGCTATTCTATTCTGTGTGGGTTAGTAGACTGCTACTCTATTCTGAGTGGGTTAGTAGACTGCTACTCTATTCTGAGTGGGTTA
>JAPMUY010004846.1:185000-190000 GCA_026901105.3 Galaxias olidus
CAGTAGTCTAAACGACTTGAGATGAAAGCATGCATTAATTTTTCTGCATTTTTTAATAATAGAAATGGGCGCCCCGCTCCGGCGGGGCTTCTCTGGCATCCCCGTGGAGGCTGGGGCCGTTGAACCGGAGTGGAGGCTGGGGGCGTTGAACCGGAGTGGAGGCTGGGGGCATTGAACCGGAGTGGGCGATGTTCAAAGCCTCCATTGCTAAAGCTGCGTCTGAAAGCTGTGGTCTCAAGGTCTTAGGTGCCTCAAGGGGCGGTAACCCTCGAACATCCTGGTGGACACCGGTGGTCAGGGGAGCCGTCCAATTGAAGAAAGAGGCCTTCCGGGATATGCTATTCTGGGAGACTCCGGAGGCAGTTGCAAGGTACCGACAGGCCCGAAGGACTGCAGCCTCGGCCGTGGCAGAAGCAAAGCAGCGGGTGTGGGAGGAGTTCGGAGAAACCATGGAGAAGGACTTTCGACTGGCACCAAAGCGGTTCTGGAAGACCATCCGACACCTCAGGAGGGGAAAGCAGGGAACCATCCAAGCTGTATAAAGTAAGGATGGGACGTTGTTGACCTCAGCTGACAAGGTGATTGGGAGGTGGAAGGAACACTTTGAGGAACTCCTGAACCCGACAAACCCACCCTCTATAGTAGAGACAGAGCTGGAGGATGATGGGGGATCAGCATCAATCTCCCTGGCGGAGGTCACTGAGGTGACAAACAACTCCACAGTGGCAAAGCCCCAGGGGTTGATGAGATCCGCCCAGAAATGCTGAAGGCTCTGGGTGTTGAGGGACTGTCATGGATGACACGTCTTATCAGCATTGCGTGGAAGTCGGGGACAGTACCTAAGGAGTGGCAGACCGGGGTGGTGGTTCCCCTGTTCAAAAAGGGGGACCGGAGAGTGTGTGCCAACTACAGAGGCATCACATTACTCAGCCTCCCCGGGAAAGTATACTCTAGGGTGCTGGGAAGGAGGGTCCGACCGATAGTCGAACCTCGGATTGAGGAGGAACAATGCGGTTTCCGGCCTGGTCGTGGAACAACGGACCAGCTTTTTACCCTCGCGAGGATCTTTGAGGGGGCCTGGGAGTATGCCAATCCGGTCTACACGTGTTTTGTGGATTTGGAGAAGGCGTATGATCGGGTTCCCCGGGAGATACTGTGGGAGGTGCTGCGAGAGTATGGGGTGAGGGGGTCTCTACTTAGGGCCATCCAATCTCTGTACTCCCAAAGCGAGAGCTGTGTCCGGGTCTTCGGCAGGAAGTCGGACTCGTTTCCGGTGAGGGTTGGCCTCCTCCAAGGCTGCGCTTTGTCACCTATCCTGTTTGTGGTATTCATGGACAGGATCTCACGGCGTAGCCGTGGGGGAGGGGGGCTGCGGGTTGGTGGGCAGAGGATTGCATCACTGCTTTTGCAGATGATGTGGTCCTGATGGTATCATCGGTCTGCGACCTGCAGCACTCATTGGATCGGTTCGCAGCCGAGTGTGAAGCGGCTGGGATGAGGATCAGCACCTCCAAATCTGAGGCCATGGTTCTCAGCAGGAAACCGATGGATTGTCTACTCCAAGTAGGGAATGAGTCTTTACCCCAAGTGAAGGAGTCCAAGTATCTCGGGGTCTTGTTCTCGAGTGAGGGGAAAATGGAACGAGAGATGGGCCGGAGAATTGGAGCAGCGGGTGCGGTGTTGCAGTCGCTCTATCGCACCGTTGTGACGAAGAGAGAGCTGAGCCAGAAGGCAAAGCTCTCAATCTACCGGTCTATCTTCGTTCCTACTCTCACCTATGGTCATGAAGGGTGGATCATGACCGAAAGAACGAGATCGCGGATACAAGCGGCGGAAATGAGTTTCCTCCGGAGGGTGGCTGGCATCTCCCTTAGGGATAGGGTGAGAAGTTCAGCCATTCGTGAGGGACTCGGAGTAGAGCCGCTGCAAGCAGAGTTGGTTCGGCGCCTTCGACCCTTTTCAGTTGATTGGGACAGGTGTGGGTAATCCTCGATGGTGAAAAGTTTCACAGGCTGTTTTTGTGTAATCACAGATGGTCCGGGAGCTGAGTGTATTGTGCTGCAATCAGCCATGTTTGTTGGGCATGCCATTGTTGTGTTAAAGAGTCCTTGAAGCTTGGAATTGTCTTTAAGCAGTGTGTTACACTGCTTTAAGGTCTTTATTTCATTATGGAGCTCGATTATTATTCCCCTAAGATCGTTGATCTCTCTGCATTTTTCACACATGTGGACAACTTCGAAATTTAAAAGCTCAACCATTGTAAACATGTTGCATATTTCACATTTCATGGCTCGGTGGTTATCTAAAAAATATATGGAATGCGGTGATGTTGATGCTATACTCCCTTTATTTAGTGAAAGATCCATTTTGCTGAGTATGTCATCCATTTCCAGTCTCCTGGCAGCTTTAATGGCAGCGACGCGTGCGTTACGCTCATTGATCGAAGTGTTTGTATCCATATCCAAATAATCTGGAAGTTAATCGGTCAAGAGACAAAGAACAGCACTTTGCCAGGACAATACATGAAAATTATTAGTCTGAAGATAAAAAAGAAAACTTAGTCTGAGAAATGGTACTCGGGGAAAGGGAGACTGCTCGCTCTCAGTCAACCGTTCGCTCTCAGTAACCTACTGAAATTAACCCAAGTCACAACCTGATCATAGAAAAGCTCAATGATTTAGAATCCACCACAAAACATAACATGAATCCACTTGATTTCCCAATTTCAGGTGAAGAATTGGCTGAAAAAACTAAATCCCTAAAAACAAAGAAGGCTTGTGGTCCAGACAATGTAAAAAATGAAATGCTCAGATTCAGCACTCCTGCATTACAGGATGCAATTCTAAAACTATTTCACATTGTATTAAGCTCTGGTTGCTTTCCTGACATGTGGAGCCAAGGTCTTATTTCCCCAATTTAGAAGAGTGGAGACAAATTGGACCCTAATAATTACCGAGGCATCTGTGTGAGCAGTAATCTGGGGAAGTTATTTTGCAGCATTATAACAAAAGAATGACAAACTTCCTAACAAACACAATGTCTTGAGCAAAAGTCAAATTGGCTTTCTACCAAAACATCGCACAACTGATCACATCCACACTCTGCACACCCTAATTGGAAAATATGTGCACCAGTCAAAAAATGGTAAAATATTTGCTTGCTTTGTCAATTTCAAAAAAGCATTTGATTCTATTTGGCATGAAGGTTTATATTACCGACTGCTTCAATGTGGTATAGGAGGCACGGTGTATGATCTTATCAAGTCTATGTATTCGGAAAACAAGTGCGCAATAAAAATTGGCAATAAACATACAGAATTCTTCACTCAGAGAAGAGGTGTCCGCCAGGGCTGTAATCTGAGTCCAACATTGTTCAATATTTATATTAATCAATTAGCGGTACAGCTGGACCAATCTACAGCCCCGGGCCTCTTTCTCCAAGATAGAGAAGTCAAATCACTGTTCTATGCAGATGACCTAGAGCTGCTGTCTCCAACAGAACAGGGACTACAGCAGCACCTGGACCTGCTGGAACAGTACTGCCAGAACTGGGCCCTGGCAGTAAACCTGAAAAAGACCCAGGTCATGATCTTCCAAAAAAAGCCCAGATGTCAGGAACTAAGACATCAGTTCAATCTGGGAACCACCGCCCTAGAGCACACAATGAGCTATGTCTACCTTGGCCTAACAATTTCGGCATCAGGCAGTGTCACTATGGCAGTGAATGCATTGAAAGAAAAAGCCCGTAGAGCCTACTATTCAATAAAACGCAAATTCTATGAAATCAGTATTCCAGTCAAAATATGGTGTAAAATATTCGACAGTGTTATTCAACCAATTGCACTTTATGGAAGTGAAATATGGGGTCCACTCAGTCACCATAGCTACACTAGATAGGACAAGCATCCAAAAGAGACCCTGCATGCAGAATTTTGTAGAAATATCTTAAATGTCCAAAGAAAAACACCAACAAATGCATGCAGGGCAGAATTAGGCCGGTTTCCATTGATGATAAGCATTCAAAAAAGAGCGCTAAATTTCCTGATGCATCTAAGATCTAGTCCTGAAGACTCGCTTCACTTTAAAGCACTCAAAACCCAAGAACTGAACCCTAAGAAGAGTCCCCTCAGCCAGTTGGTGCTGAGACTGACTAATCATGTTTAACTAGACTCTCACACTAACACTGCTTTAGAAATACAATTTAGTGTCAATCAAATTATCAAACAAAGCAAAAAGTCATATTTGGAACATTGGAATCAAGAAACTAAAACTCAAAGCAGATTAGACTGTTACCATTCCCTAAACAGAGAATATAAATTGTCTGAATATCTCTCCACTGTCAGAGATATTTAGCAATCGAAAAAGGGAGATTTAAAAATCATGGCTTCAAAAAGAGGAAAGGATATGTGGTCACTGCAAGACAGCTGAGGTTGAGACAGAGATGCACTTCCTTTTAACATGTGAAAAATTCAAAAACACAAGACAGCAATACTTTCCCAAATTTGAAGTACTAAGACCAAATTTTAATAAACTAAATGACAACTACAAATTCAGAGCTCAGCTCAGAGAGAGAAGATAATAATGTGGCAAACCTTGCTGCAAAGTACATTTATGTGTGCCACAACCTGAGGGATAGGGAGTGATCAACATACACACATGCACACACACCCATCCACCCACCCACCCACACACCCTCACACACACACACACGCACACACACACACTGACATAAAAATTACAATCCCGAAACAGATACATTAAACACATATACATGCAACACAACACAAACAAGGAAACAAGTCATGCAGGATGGCCTTGTTTTGCACCGATTGTGCGAACTCACTCACACACACACACACACACACACACACACACACACACACACACACACACACACACACACACACACACACACACACACACACACACACACACACACACACACACACACACACACACACAGGCCCACAACACACTGCATTTAGTTTGTACAGTACCTGA
>JAPMUY010004846.1:192500-197500 GCA_026901105.3 Galaxias olidus
TCTTTAGATATAGATCTATTTGTCTATGTATGTAGATATAGATCTACATGTTTATCTTTAGATATAGATCTATTTGTCTCTGTATGTAGATATAGATCTACATGTTTATCTTTAGATATAGATCTATTTGTCTCTGTATGTAGATATAGATCTACATGTTTATCTATGTACATACAGCTCGACGTGTTCTATGTATGTAGAGGTTTTTATTCATGTCTATGTATCTAGATAAAGATCTATGTGTTTATGTATGTAGATGTTGTTCTACATGTATGTAGACGTTATTCTATGTGTCTATGTATGTAGATGTTACTCTACGTGTCTATGTGTGTAGATGTTGTTCTACGTATCTATGTATGTAGATGTTCTACGTGTCTATGTATGTAGATGTTATTCTACGTGTCTATGTATGTAGATGTTCTACATATCTATGTATGTGGATGTTGTTCTACATATCTATGTATGTAGAAGTTGTTCTACGTGTCTATGTATGTAGAAGTTGTTCTATGTGTCTATGTGTGTAGATGTTGTTCTACGTATCTATGTATGTAGAAGTTGTTCTGTGTCTATGTGTGTAGATGTTGTTCTACGTATCTATGTATGTAGATGTTGTTCTACGTGTCTATATGTGTAGATGTTGTTCTACGTGTCTATATGTGTAGATGTTGTTCTACCTGTCTATATGTGTAGATGTTGTTCTACCTGTCTATATGTGTAGATGTTGTTCTACCTGTCTATATGTGTAGATGTTGTTCTACCTGTCTATATGTGTAGATGTTGTTCTACGTGTCTATATGTGTAGATGTTGTTCTACCTGTCTATATGTGTAGATGTTGTTCTACCTGTCTATATGTGTAGATGTTGTTCTACGTGTCTATATGTGTAGATGTTGTTCTACCTGTCTATATGTGTAGATGTTGTTCTACCTGTCTATATGTGTAGATGTTGTTCTACGTGTCTATATGTGTAGATGTTGTTCTACCTGTCTATATGTGTAGATGTTGTTCTACCTGTCTATGTGTATAGACTCTTGATGCCAGCCTCAGTCTCTTCCTTGCAGGCGGTTGTTTCTGTTGATGATGTCACCTTAGCGCCCAGACAGCTGGCTGCAGGAGATGGTGATATGAGATGGTGATATGAGCTGGTGATATGAGATGGTGATATGCATGGTGATATGAGATGGTGATATGAGATGGTGATATGAGATGGTGATATGAGCTGGTGATATGCATGGTGATATGATATGGTGAAATTAGATGGTGATATGAGATGGTGATATGAGCTGGTGATATGAGATGGTGATATGAGATGGTGATATGCATGGTGATATGCATGGTGATATGAGCTGGTGATATGAGATGGTGATATGCATGGTGATATGATATGGTGAAATTTGATGGTGACATGAGATGGTGATATGAGATGGTGATATGAGATGGTGATATGAGATGGTGATATGCATGGTGATATGAGATGGTGATATGCATGGTGATATGAGATGGTGATATGAGATGGTGATATGAGATGGTGATATGAGATGGTGATATGCATGGTGATATGAGATGGTGATATGAGATGGTGATATGAGATGGTGATATGAGCTGGTGATATGAGCTGGTGATATGCATGGTGATATGATATGGTGAAATTTGATGGTGATATGAGATGGTGATATGAGATGGTGATATGAGATGGTGATATGAGATGGTGATATGCATGGTGATATGAGATGGTGATATGCATGGTGATATGAGATGGTGATATGAGATGGTGATATGAGATGGTGATATGCATGGTGATATGAGATGGTGATATGAGATGGTGATATGAGATGGTGATATGCATGGTGATATGAGATGGTGATATGCATGGTGATATGAGATGGTGATATGAGATGGTGATATGAGATGGTGATATGAGATGGTGATATGCATGGTGATATGAGATGGTGATATGAGATGGTGATATGAGATGGTGATATGCATGGTGATATGCATGGTGATATGAGATGGTGATATGAGATGGTGATATGCATGGTGATATGAGATGGTGATATGCATGGTGATATGCATGGTGATATGAGATGGTGATATGAGATGGTGATATGCATGGTGATATGAGATGGTGATATGAGATGGTGATATGCATGGTGATATGAGATGGTGATATGAGATGGTGATATGAGATGGTAATATGAGATGGTGATATGCATGGTGATATGCATGGTGATATGCATGGTGATATGAGATGGTGATATGAGATGGTGATATGCATGGTGATATGAGATGGTGATATGAGATGGTGATATGAGATGGTGATATGAGATGGTGATATGCATGGTGATATGCATGGTGATATGAGATGGTGATATGAGATGGTGATATGAGCTGGTGATATGAGATGGTGATATGAGATGGTGATATGAGATGGTGATATGCATGGTGATATGAGATGGTGATATGCATAGTGATATGCATGGTGATATGAGATGGTGATATGAGATGGTGATATGAGATGGTGATATGAGATGGTGATATGCATGGTGATATGCATGGTGATATGAGATGGTGATATGCATGGTGATATGAGATGGTGATATGCATGGTGATATGAGATGGTGATATGAGATGGTGATATGAGATGGTGATATCTGGAAAGGTGATCGTCATGACTGTGCTCAGTTACAAATCATTAGCTGTTTGGAGAGCATTTCCCTACATCTCTTTGTCCTGGAACAATATTCTGTAGGATCACATTTCCCTGTTTTTCCTGCGCTAATTCCATTCAGCTGTTTTTCAACGTCTTCATTACTTGTGAGAGTCGGGGTTTCACGGCGCAGGGTGGAATTAGCATCTGTGCGGCTCCTTGATAACTCTCCAGTATCAAATTCAGGTGTTGCTAATTCACACGGATTGGCTCTCTTCTTTCTAGAGATATCATTTTATCTATCTCTCTTTGAGTCCCTCTTTTCCCTCCCTCCCTCTCTCCCTCCCTCCCTCCCTCTATTTTTGTTCTCTTCTTTATTCTTTCATCTCTATCCTTTTCTCAGAGTTATTTATCTTTCTCTCAACTTGATTCCCTAAAGAGAGCTACATGTGGTGTGTGTGTGTGTGTGTGTGTGTGTGTGTGTGTGTGTGTGTGTGTGTGTGTATGTTTGCAGAGACTGATCCCAGTGTATTTTTGGAGCATGTGTTAAAATAAATGCTCCAGCTAAATAACAGCTCCAGCTAAGGGAATTTACTGTCCTACCTCCGTCCATCCGCCCTCACGGAATACCTCCCCACTGTGTGTGTGTGTGTGTGTGTGTGTGTGTGTGTGTGTGTGTGTGTGTGTGTGTGTGTGTGTGTGTGTGTGTGTGTGTGTGTGTGTGTGTGTGTGTGTGTGTGTGTGTGTGTGTGTGTGTGTGTGTTCAGTGTAGGGAGAGAGAAGGAGAGAGACAGAGGCTAGGTCATAACTCAGACTTAGATCGTAAAAACGCTGTTAGATCTGATAGTCTTTCCGTCAGACTCGCGCTCTCCAAGACTCCAGATGAGAACAAGGTCTTCCCTGATTGGTCCAATAATTACTCCCGTGCCACGCGCCCTCTGTCTGGGCACAAATTGATGGCCCATTGATTATGATGAAGCGGCAAAACACTCCACTTTGGGAGAACGTTAGATTTTCTTTGATTGACCGAACTCCAAAGAGTGCAATTTTGCAAAAATATAACTGCATAGTCAGGCACATGTGCTCTTAGAAATCTGCGTGCTACAACATTCGTTAAACGGAAAGTACGGAGATTTCACGTTAACACAGCCTATCTTGAATCGCTGGAAATCCCAAACGCCTCCGTCTCTGTTGGCTCCGTTGCCGGTCTCTGTCAGGAAAGCCTGGCAGTCTGCTCACTGCTTCTCCAATCTCCTGTTCCATTTTATAGTCTCGTCTTTAAAAGGCTAAAAGGCGCTTTGAAGTCTGTGAAAATATCAATTATGATGTATTTTCCTTGTATGCCAACGCTATAATTAAATGCATATTGAAGGCTATGATTCATAATGTAATAGATGGGATTGTGACATTGTGTCCAGAGGACAGGCAGCCAAATGGTTACTATGGAGGTATTAGAGACAGCTTTAGTGGACACCATGTACAATACACACCCAGTGGGGCTGTACAATGTCAATGTGCAGAGTGGAAAACAAGGGTCAACACAGGCCTACTTGTGCCATACTCGAGCGGGCCTTCCGCAGTTTTAGATCTGTCCAAATAACCAAGCCATTATCTGAAACTAACGCCACTTAAACAAACAGTTACATATCAAACTAACGGATGAGTGGGCACTGGTGGGTCGTGCAGGCTGCGTTAGTAATACCTTCATCATCAAATGACGCATTAGCCCCCAACCCACCGCGCAGCACTATCTTTCTCACTGCCGCCCCTCACAGCACCCTCCGTGCACCCCGGGCCGTTAGGGTATATAAACACCTTCAGTTTGGCAGACGGAACCAAATCCTGAAGACCAGTGACGAGGAACACAGAACCGTTGATCAGGACAGAACTTTCCAGCCACCCAGCCGTAGAATCCAGCTCTCAGGACAACCTGTTACCCTGACGATCACCTGGAACTCTCTCCAAAGTCCTCTCAAAGTAAGTCCGACTTCTCGTCAAATAATTAGTTTAAAACAATAGAGAAGCAAATAGACAAACGTGTCTCTACATGTTTTATGCTATTAAAATACGAAATATTTCATAATTTACATCGGAAAGCAGTAGGCTTTAGCGGTACCATTTTCTTTCAGGACCATGGACAGAGACGCATCGTCGCGCACACTGTATCATTGTCCTTATTCCCCCTGTGAGACGTTAACAATATAGATTCCCTTTGTTAAAAAGACATTCTAAGTAGTAAACTTTGTTTGATAAACATATGCTATAGGCATAGTTTTTATTTTGCTTTTTGAGTCCTTGAGTGCGCATATTTTTAATGTATAGGCTTAGCCTAAACGTTGATGCGATAAACACAC
>JAPMUY010004846.1:202500-205000 GCA_026901105.3 Galaxias olidus
CTATCACCTGCTCCTCATCCCTGACCCCCGACCCCTCACAACCAATGACCTTTACACAGCCGTTCTCTCTCTATCTCTCTCTGCCTCATCTTTCTCATCATAACTATTGTATATAATTTACTATTGACTAAATATAGAAACAGACTCTGTGCTTGATGAAAGGTGAAATCCCGTCTGTGTGTTTGTGTGTCCAGATGTCTCTGCTTGTCTTCAGATAATCATGGTTCCTGTTGGTACACATCCTGTATAGATTGATAATGAATAAATAAATTATGTGCTTACTGTGTGATTAAAGTTCGGGGGACGGCTCAGAAACAGTGTTTGGCCTCGTCATTTTCTCACCTCGTTCAACAGGAGTAGGTGACGTCATTGCTTAGCTGGTGACTTATCAGAAGCGCGCGGTAATGCAAAGCCCTCATATTTCCATCAAATCACTTTAAATAGGTCAGCATTAGCTTAGTGTAGGCTAGCCCGGCCGCTAGTTAACCATGCACCTTTGCTTTTTATGTTCTAGTGTATCAGCTACAATGTCCACAATCACCCACAGGTGGCGCTGTGGGACGCATGCCTCCAGCCACAGTGTAACGTTTTTAGCTGAAAACTAGCTGGGTAGATTCAATTATATTAGCAATCACAGAGTTTTTATTTCGATCTCTGCTCAACGCTTCACATGACTTCAATTAAAATGCTAAAAGGCAAATTGCTATTCTAGTTAGGTAATTATAATCATGTTTGCATAAAAACAGTAACAGACAGACAGACTCACATGTCTATTTGGTGGCCTGCGTCTTATTCATCCAAAAACTATAGACAGAAAAGCTGAGTTGATATCACCTCTTCTGAATTCGGGCAAACTAAATTATAATTGATGTATTTTATTATATATCATTCCGCAGTTCAAACAGCAGACCTCTCTAAACAAAGCTGAACACAGAGGAAGTATTTAAGCATTCTGACTCTGGTATCAATGAAATCAGAACAACTTTCCACTACACCGTCTCTCTCATGTTGTCCTGCTATCAGTGATTATATTGTCAGAACTGTGAGTACAAGTACACAAACTTGGCTACTAATTTTTATTAGGATTATATGTCTTACACCAACAAAGGGTTCGATTATAAAGGCAGAGTTGGGCAGCCGTGCATCGGAGTATTGCGAGGTATTCCACGCTACTGTGAGGCGCTAGAAGATGCGTTTATGGGAACCATGTCACGTTGATTCGTCTTCAATAAAGGAGGATGACCCTATAGCACAAAAAAAAATCCTATTCGAAGAAAGTATATACCGACGCTCCTGTTGCAATGCAAGATGACTACCGTTATTGAATTAAAAAACATAGGTCAGCTTTTAAGATTTGAGTAATGTGCCCCAGACAAAATATGTTTTTAGGGTGTTTGAGCAATATTTGCCAAAGTAGGTTATTATTTTTCCATAGTTTTTGTGACAATAGGACGGCGGAATCTGGTCGGTTGCACGCGCAGTAAAACAGCATGAGTTTTAACGGTGCGCTGTCTCTTTAAATGTCCGCCGCCGTTCATTGAGCAGCCGCAAAGATTCGCAGACGTTTGATTCAACACAAACAACGACACGACCAGAAGATATTACCGTGCAGGTTAGTCCTGTCATGGCTTTTAAAACGGAACATTGATTTATTTACTATAAATTATTAAATTTCCAGAGGCAAATGTAAAACAATGTGGAAAAGGAAAGACATAGAAACGAGGGTCTTTGTAGCGAATGCACCGAGTCGGGTCTTTTGTGCTCCGTTGTGTTGGCTGCTTGGCTTTCGGGGACCGTGCGTGTGATTGTGTGTGCATGTGTGCGTGTCTATTTGTTTGTGCCGTGTTGATGGCTGATCTGGTCAGAGGGTAGCTAAACTAACGTGCGTTTGGTGGTTCCATTCTGCCTTGGTGTGTTTAGCTGTTGTTTCTGTGGGTCTTAGAGCTGCGTCTCGCTCTGCTTCTTCAATGTAACTCCTAGTTTGTTCTAATGGGGATTTTGGTAAACATTTGGGCCTCCAACAACCTACGCATCTTGAACAAGGTGTCGTCTAGCTATGTTATAGTTGTGGGTGATGTGTCCACACATATACATATACATATACATTACTAGTGTCAGAAGACGTTTTATGACGGATGAGCTGTGACGGGCCGTGCACGGATCCTGTCAATACAAGATCATGCACGCGCAGTCAGGAAGCAGGGGGGATGAGGAGAGGAGGATGAGGAGGAGGGGAAGCGTGCATGCATATAATCAGCAGACCGGAGAGTATTCGTGCGCTCGTGGCTGGAGAATGAGATAGATTGAACGGTAGGACAGACGCCTGGTGGCACCGCTGTTCCCGCGTCGAGCTTACTTTCATCCTTGACTTACTCTCTTCACTCACCTATATGGGCGGGAGGACGGGGGAGAGGAAGGAGGGAGGATGGGAGAGAGGGGGATGGAGAGGGAGGGCTCTGGGTAGCAGATGGAGCTCATCACAGCGTGTGATCTCGTTAAG
>JAPMUY010004846.1:210000-212500 GCA_026901105.3 Galaxias olidus
ATAACACTGTACTACAGAGTACTACAGAGTACTATAACACTGTACTACAGAGTACTATAACACTGTACTACAGAGTACTATAACACTGTACTACAGAGTACTACAGAGTACTATAACACTGTACTACAGAGTACTATAACACTGTACTACAGAGTGCTATAACACTGTACTACAGAGTACTACAGAGTACTATAACACTGTACTACAGAGTACTACAGAGTACTATAACACTGTACTACAGAGTGCTATAACACTGTACTACAGAGTACTACAGAGTACTATAACACTGTACTACAGAGTACTACAGAGTACTATAACACTGTACTACAGAGTACTACAGAGTACTATAACACTGTACTACAAAGTACTATAGCACTGTACTACAGAGTACTATTACACTGTACTACAGAGTACTATAACACTGTACTACAGAGTACTATAACACTGTACTACAGAGTACTATAGCACTGTACTACGGAGTGCTATTGCACTGTACTACAGAGTACTATTACACTGTACCACAGAGTACTATAACACTGTACTACAGAGTGCTATAACACTGTACTACAGAGTACTATAACACTGTACTACAGAGTACTATTACACTGTACTACAGAGTACTTTAGCACTGTACTACAGAGTACTATAGCACTGTACTACAGTGTACTATAACACTGTACTACAGAGTACTGTAACACTGTACTACAGTGTACTATAACACTATACTGCAGTCTCCAGGGCTGTACTACAGAGTACTACAGCACTGTACTACAGTTGCCAGGGCTGGACAGTGGAGTACTATAGCACATTTTTGTTACTGATAAAACATGTGTTTAACTGCCCACCTGTGTGTGCTACTGATATCTATAGCTTGCTAGCACTGGTGCTACCACCTCAATAAGTAAGCCCACAGCTCTGGTCTCTGTTTCAGTATTCTACCTTCTGAAGAAGGAAGCCCACAGCTCTGGTCTCTGTTTCAGTATTCTACCTTCTGAAGAAGGAAGCCCACAGCTCTGGTCTCTGTTTCAGTATTCTACCTTCTAAAGAAGGAAGCCCACAGCTCTGCTCTCTGTTTCAGTATTCTACCTCCTCCATCAGAATGCCTGTGGCCACCGCCAAGACCGACCCAGGTGAGAGAGACTCCCTCTCTCCTCCTCCTCCCTCTCTCCTCCTCATCCCTCTCTCCTCCTCATCCCTCTCTCCTCCTCATCCCTCTCTCCTCCTCATCCCTCTCTCCTCCTCATCCCTCTCTCCTCCTCATCCCTCTCCTCATCCCTCTCTCCTCCTCATCCCTCTCTCCTCCTCATCCCTCTCTCCTCCTCATCCCTCTCCTCATCCCTCTCTCCTCCTCCTCCCTCTCTCCTCCTCATCCCTCTCTCCTCCTCATCCCTCTCCTCATCCCTCTCGCCTCCTCATCCCTCTCTCCTCCTCATCCCTCTCTACTACTCATCCCTCCTTCAGCCCCGGGCCAGGTAAGGAACCTCCTCTGTCTTTCTTTCTCACTCCTCTCTTTCTCACTCCTCTCTTTCTCCTCTCTTCTCTTTCCTCTCCAAACACTTACCGTGTGTTTTCCCTGGCATGCTCTGAAGTAGACATCATCGTTTTGTCATTGGAATTTTCTTACAAAATGAATGTTTTCATATTTTCCTTGTAGTACATTTCCAATGAAACACCATCAAGGAACCCAGACAGAATGTCTAACTGTGTGTGTGTGTGTGTGTGTGTGTGTGTGTGTGTGTCAGCAGTGCCCCTGGGTGTGGAGACCCCTAGCGACAGCACCAGCTCCACCACAGCTAACGACCTGGACCTCCTCTTCCTCAAAGGCATCATGGAGAGCCCTGTGGTGAGGCACACACACACACACACACACACACACACACACACACACACACACACACGTTTGCGTTTGCGACCTAGTCAACTGTTTGGGAGTTTAAATACTTCTCTCACGGTCCTCGCCTGTCAGCATCTCAGGTTATGTGAGTCAGCTCCACTGATTAACTGAGTGCACGACTACGTTTATTAATGTACAAGTTACAACTGCATACAATCTGCTTATTTCAGTAAGGGTTGTGATACACACGCATTGTACAAAGCCAACTCAATAGACAACGAGAAACACAAGGCCAGTTGCATAATTTTGCCGTTAATGGAACCCCATACTCTGTCTCTCTCTCTCTCTGTGTGTTTGTGTGCGTGCGTGCGTGCGTGCGTGCGTGCGTGCGTGTGTAGGAGCCAGAGAGTCCCCCTGAGGAGGCTCGTCTGGAGGCAGTGAGGGAGAATAATGTGGAGCTGGTTCAGGAGATCCTCAGAGAGCTGGACCCGTTCACCAGCCGCTCCAGCACCGCCACCGAGCTAGCTCTGATCCTCACCCAGCCCCACTTCCAGGTACACACACACACACACATACACACACACACACACACACACACACACACACACACACACACACACACACACACACACACACACACACACACACACACACACACACACACAC
>JAPMUY010004846.1:222500-230000 GCA_026901105.3 Galaxias olidus
TTCAAGTGCCAATATTTCTTTAGCCCATAATTTTGTGTGCCATATATGTTTGACATAGACTTGATCTTTTTGTGCCATATATTAATATGTTTGACATAGACTTGATCTTTTTGTGCCATATATTACTATGTTTGGTCTAGACTGGACCTCAGTCTGCCACATATCTGCTGTATGTTTACATGAGACCGCTGCCAACCTCCAGTCAGCCTGTGGTGTAGAGATGCAGTACTGAATGTCTCCACTAGAAGGCTCTATAACGCTGCCTGGCGCACAGCCCCCGGAGCTGCTGTTGTACATCAGAGATTCATCTATAAAACAACATTTAGCTTCAGGCAACTCATGACGCGGATGATATGTTACGTTAATACACGCTGTTACAATATCTGAGGCAGAAAGATTTACTTAGACTTGCTAGTTTATTCACACAGACACACAGACACATACACTCACTCACACACACACACACGCACACACACACATTCAGGTACACACACACACACACACAGGCACACACACACGCACACACACACACAGGTACACACACACACACGCACACACACACACACACACACACACACACACGCACACACACACACAGACCCACTCTCAGTCTGTTCTAGGGACGAGGGTTAGAATCTCTATTTTACTACCATATTCTATTTTATGACGGCGATTCCTTCATTGTTTTTAATCCTTTGATAGTGTCTGACTGAGAAAGGACATATCGTTGTGTTGTCATGGAAACCCTCAGAGTACGGCCAGATTAGGACGGCTGATTTAGTTGGAGGTTAATATTACAGTAGGTTAGAGCTACAATGGGTCCGATTTAGGTAAACATGTGTTTAGGTCAGGGTAGATAGGATTAGGGTAGGTGTATATTAGGATTAGGGTAGGTGTATATTAGGATTAGGGTAGGTGTATATTAGGATTAGGGTAGGTGTATATTGGGGTAGGTGTATATTAGGATTAGGGTTGGTGTATATTAGGATTAGGGTAGGTGTATATTAGGGTTAGGGTAGGTGTATATTAGGGTAGGTGTATATTAGGATTAGGGTAGGTGTACAGTATATTAGGATTAGGGTATGTGTATATTAGGATTAGAGTAGGTGTATATTAGGATTAGGGTAGGTGTATATTAGGGTAGGTGTATATTAGGATTAGGGTAGGTGTATATTAGGGTTAGGGTAGGTGTATATTAGGATTAGGGTAGGTGTATATTAGGGTTAGGGTAGATAGGATTAGGGTAGGTGTATATTAGGATTAGGGTAGGTGTATATTAGGGTTAGGGTAGGTGTATGTTAGGGTTAGCGTAGATAGGATTAGGGTAGGTGTATATTAGGATTAGGGTAGGTGTATATTAGGATTAGGGTAGGTGTATATTAGGGTTAGGGTAGGTGTATGTTAGGGTTAGCGTAGATAGGATTAGGGTAGGTGTATATTAGGATTAGGGTAGGTGTATATTAGGGTTAGGGTAGATAGGATTAGGGTAGGTGTATATTAGGGTTAGGGTAGGTGTATATTAGGATTAGGGTAGGTGTAGGTTTGGGTTAAATTGGGTGTAGATTAGGACTGGGGTTAGGGTGTAAATTAGGACTGGGGTTAGGGTGTTAATTAGGGTTAGGATTAGGGGGGTCAGTGTAATCGGTTCATCACTTTGCAAAGTGTAATAATTTTGTGTTATTATCCTGTTTTTGTTGCCTTAGACTGATAATTTGTCACAACTTTGTGCCATCAACCATTTGTTGAGTTTTCTAAAGGTCATAATACTGTGCCATTTGTTGAGTTTTACAAAGTGGGAAGGCCGTTGTATGAAGTCAAAGCTAAGGTCTTCCCCCTGAGGCAGCTATTTTTTAAACAACTGGTCTGGATGGTCCAGGGCACCAGGCTCTCTAGCTACAGCACTGCTTATCTGGATGGTCCAGGGCACCAGGCTCTCTAGCTACAGCACTGCTTATCTGGATGGTCCAGGGCACCAGGCTCTCTAGCTACAGCACTGCTTATCTGGATGGTCCAGGGCACCAGGCTCTCTAGCTACAGCACTGCTTATCTGGATGGTGCAGGGCACCAGGCTCTCTAGCTACAGCACTGCTTATCTGGATGGTGCAGGGCACCAGGCTCTCTAGCTACAGCACTGCTTATCTGGATGGTCCAGGGCACCAGGCTCTCTAGCTACAGCACTGCTTATCTGGATGGTGCAGGGCACCAGGCTCTCTAGCTACAGCACTGCTTATCTGGATGGTCCAGGGCACCAGGCTCTCTAGCTACAGCACTGCTTATCTGGATGGTCCAGGGCACCAGGCTCTCTAGCTACAGCACTGCTTATCTGGATGGTGCAGGGCACCAGGCTCTCTAGCTACAGCACTGCTTATCTGGATGGTGCAGGGCACCAGGCTCTCTAGCTACAGCACTGCTTATCTGAATGGTCCAGGGCACCAGGCTCTCTAGCTACAGCACTGCTTATCTGGATGGTCCAGGGCACCAGGCTCTCTAGCCACAGCACTGCTTATCTGGATGGTCCAGGGCACCAGGCTCTCTAGCTACAGCACTGCTTATCTGAATGGTCCAGGGCACCAGGCTCTCTAGCTACAGCACTGCTTATCTGGATGGTCCAGGGCACCAGGCTCTCTAGCTACAGCACTGCTTATCTGGATGGTCCAGGGCACCAGGCTCTCTAGCTACAGCACTGCTTATCTGGATGGTGCAGGGCACCAGGCTCTCTAGCTAAAGCACTGCTGATCTGAAGCATCAAAACATCACCATGGGAAATACAGTGCTTGATATTCCCTTCAGTCTAAAATGTATCTAAAAGAGTTTTGTTCCAGTATGGATTCCAGGCGTGTCGGTGTCTTTCTATAAATAATACATCATGAGGCAGCCAGAGGAAGCTTGCTATGAACGCTCTGGGAAAATCGATTCTCCTCTTTGGTTAGGCTGAATCTGCCCTCGGACTAATTTCCTATCAGAGACATGCTGGGTGGTTAGCTAGCCAATGAGATTAGCCAAAGCCTGATGTCATGGAAACACTTCCTCGTGTTCTGTACATTCCAAGGTTATGAATAGAGGACTCTGAGAAGATGTTTGCTAGGACTAATAGCCGATACATTAACAAAGTTAAGACAGCTATCAAGACACAGTTGTTACAATGTCAGTGATTGTACTGAATGCTTAATATGAACTCTTATCTGTGTGAATAACTTTGGAGACACTGGCTGGATAAAACTCTGAATGTTTCAGGGTTGACCTTTGACCTGTAGATCCTGTCTGTGAAGGCAGGAAGCCTCTTGTATATTGATCCTTAAATGTTGCAAGTTATCTATGAACTGTTCCAGAGACTGAGTCTTCTTTGTCAAAGTAGTATTCTAGCTTCCCTTGGCTCCAAACCGGGTTGTTTTTCTTGATGAGTCGTGTAGCTTTATGTATACATCCCATTTTCAGATTGATTTGTACTCAGAATGGAATGGCTCTTTAGGAATGAGGTGCTGTTCAGAATCGTTTTTCAAATCTTCTTAAACGGTGTTTTTATAAAAGAACATTTAGTTGGGCCTTTGTATTTATTTAGCTTGGACATTGTTGTATAGATTGTCCTATTTTATTGTCTTTTGTTTTCAATGTACATTGTTGTATTTCTTGAAATTATCTATTTTTGTTTGTTTCTTTATAACATTAAAATGTTTTGATGTGTGAATTACGTTTTTATTATTGTTGGAGCACTTTCTAACATTAGAATAAAAGCGATAAATGTTCAATGTTATCTGTTTAGAACACAGTGGGATATTGCAGAATGCCCTTTGAGCTTATCATCTCATTCCAGGGCTCAGCATTCTATTAACGCTGGTTAATAATCATGGCGGTCTTTGTTTCCTCTGTCCTCTGGAGTGCGAATGGCCAACAAAGTGAGGAACACCTCGGTTGTGTCTTCCTCTCTCCTGAACAAGGCAAGATGGTGGAAAGGCCCAGGCCAGTCCAAACTTGATGCTCTGATTCCACAACGCACACAGGATCCTCATCATACTTCACTTTAACGCATCATACCTAACCTTACCTAACATTACCTCACCTTACCTAACCTTACCTCATCATACCTCACCTTACCTCACCTCACCTTACCTCATCATACCTCAACATACCTCATCATACCTCATTTAACCTCACCTTACCTCATCATACCTCACCTTACCTCATCATACCTCACCATACCTCACCTTACCTCATCATACCTTACCTCACCTCACCTTACCTCATCATACCTCAACATACCTCACCTTACCTCATCATACCTCACCTTACCTCACCTCACCTTACCTCATCATACCTCATCTTACCTCACCTTACCTCATCATACCTCATCATACCTCAACATACCTCATCATACCTCACCTTACCTCATCATACCTCATCATACCTCAACATACCTCATCATACCTCACCTTACCTCACCTCACCTTACCTCATCATACCTCAACATACCTCATCATACCTCACCTTACCTCATCATACCTCAACATACCTCATCATACCTCATTTAACCTCGCCTTACCTCAACATACCTCATCATACCTCACCTTACCTCACCTCACCTTACCTCATCATACCTCACCTTACCTCACCTCACCTTACCTCATCATACCTCACCTTACCTCATCATACCTCACCTTACCTCATCATACCTCATCTTACCTCATCATACCTCATTTAACCTCACCTTACCTCATCATACCTCACCTTACCTCATCATACCTCATCTTACCTCATCATACCTCATTTAACCTCACCTTACCTCATCATACCTCACCTTACCTCATCATACCTCACCATACCTCACCTTACCTCATCATACCTCACCTTACCTCACCTCACCTTACCTCATCATACCTCAACATACCTCACCTTACCTCATCATAGCTCACCTTACCTCACCTCACCTTACCTCATCATACCTCACCTTACCTCATCATACCTCATCATACCTCAACATACCTCATCATACCTCACCTTACCTCACCTCACCTTACCTCATCATACCTCAACATACCTCATCATACCTCACCTTACCTCACCTCACCTTACCTCATCATACCTCATCATACCTCATCATACCTCAACATACCTCATCATACCTCACCTTACCTCATCATACCTCAACATACCTCATCATACCTCATTTAACCTCGCCTTACCTCATCATACCTCACCTTACCTCATCATACCTCACCATACCTCACCTTACCTCATCATACCTCACCTTACCTCACCTCACCTTACCTCATCATACCTCAACATACCTCACCTTACCTCATCATACCTCACCTTACCTAACATTACCTCACCTTTAACAGGCCCCAGCATGTTAAATTAGACCATCACTGCTCCTCCACTCTCATGCTAAACACGGGTGTACCACAAGGCTGTGTGATGAGTCCGTTCCTCTACTCCCTATTCACTCACGACTGCAGACCTGGACATAATTCCAACACCATTGTCAAGTTTGCAGATGACACCACAGTAATTGGCCTCATCAAGAACAACGATGAGTCGGCCTATAGGGAGGAGGTGGATCGCCTGGCTGCGTGGTGCGGCGACAACAACCTCCTGCTCAACACCAAGAAGACCAAGGAGCTCATAGTGGATTTCAGGAGGAATGCTGACACTCACCCACCCATCCACATCAATGGTGCGGCAGTGGAGTGTGTGAACAGCTTCAGATTCCTGGGGATCCACATCTCACAAAACCTCACCTGGACAACCAACTGCTCCAACCTGGTCAAGAAGGCTCACCAGCGGCTCTTTTCCCTGAGGAGCCTGAGGAAAAACCACCTCTCTTCAGACATCCTGGTGAACTTCTACCGCTGCACCATCGAGAGCATCCTAACCAACTGTATTACAGTTTGGTATGGGAACTGCTCTGTCGCGGACCAGAAGGCGTTGCAGAGGGTGGTGAAAACCGCCCAGCGCATCGCTGGAGCCCCACTTCCTGCTATAAAGGACATCTACAGGAAGCGTTGTCTTAGGAGGGCCATAAACATTAGAAAAGACTCCTGCCACCCAGCACATGGACTGTTTGCCCTCCTGCCCTCTGGGAAGCGCTACAGGAGCCTACGGACCAAGACCACTAGGTTCAGGAACAGCTTCTTCCCCACAGCTGTCTCCCTGCTGAACTCTGCCCCCCATGCCCCACCCCATTCCTAACACATATACACACGGATCTGAGCACCAGGACTCTACCAAGTATCATTGCACTACTGTAGATATGCTGTTTATAATGCAAATCATTTTCCCTGCACTACTGTACATACAGTATACTATATATTCTGTAGATTATGTAAATCATCCATTGCACTGTACTGTACTGCACTGTACATACTGTATACTTAAGATTCTGTAGATAATGTAAATCACCCACTACTGTACACTACTCATATCGTAATTTATCTATACTGTTACCATAGCCTGTTCATAGACATAGATATAGACACTGCACATATGTATATCTTTTTTTATATCATTTCATACTGCACTTTGTAAATTATGTTATTTAAGCACTGCTAAAAGCACTTCTGGTTGAGATGCAATCTGTATTTCGTTGCTTTGTACTTGTGACATGCGCAATGACAATAAAGTTGAATCTGAATCTGAATCTGAATCTTACCTCACCTCACCTTACCTCATCATACCTCACCTTACCTCACCTTACCTAACATTACCTCATCATACCTCACCTTACCTCATCATACCTCACCTTACCTCATCATACCTCATCATACCTCAACATACCTCATCATACCTCCTGCTGCTTTTCATCTGATCCCTCCATATCTATTTGAACGTTGTTGATCTAGAATGGTGATGAAGATGATGATGATGAGCTGACAGTGGTAGCTTTGTTTCTACCCCGCCATCCTTGTGCTACACCGAGGAGAATGTTTTCTCTCCCCTCCGACCAATCACCTCGCTGTCCCAGAGAGAGGGAGGAGCGTTCCTTTTCTCTCCCCTCCGACCAGTCACCTCGCTGTCCCAGAGAGAGGGAGGAGCGTTCTGTTTCTCTCCCCTCCGACCAGTCACCTCGCTGTCCCAGAGAGAGGGAGGAGCGTTCTGTTTCTCTCCCCTCCCACCAGTCACCTCGCTGTCCCAGAGAGAGTGAGGAGCGTTCTGTTTCTGTTCCATTCTTCCAAGCTTTTTATCCAACTTTTTTAATCTGTTCTCTTTTAAACCCTAACTTACTGTCTACTGTTTTAACCCAGTGTAAGCCTAGTTTTAGCCCAGTGTTAGACTGTTTTTAGCCTAGCGGTGCGCCCAGGATGTTGCCGTTAATGGCCTGCGTGGCTTTACTGCTGCTTACAGTTCTCATCATGGCCTTTAGAGGCCGCCAGAGAGTCTTTAGTGAGCGTTGCCTGCGGCCGCCGGCGCCTCTGGTGACTGAGCAGAGACACAGAGACCTCAGGCTGAAGAGAGGTGAGTCTGTAGAATATTAGTCATATATAACATTACTATTACATATACTAT
>JAPMUY010004846.1:240000-242500 GCA_026901105.3 Galaxias olidus
TGAGAATATGAAATCATTCAGTGCAGTATACAATATAAAGAAGAGGGTTCAGTGAGCTGGCACTGTGCTTCACCACTACATCTTAGAGAGAGTCAGTGGAAGAGGGTCCAGTGAGCTGGCACTGTGCTTCACCACTACATCTTAGAGAGAGTCAGTGGAAGAGGGTCCAGTGAGCTGGCACTGTGCTTCACTACTACATCTTAGAGAGAGTCAGTGGAAGAGGGTCCAGTGAGCTGGCACTGTGCTTCACCACTACATCTTAGAGAGAGTCAGTGGAAGAGGGTCCAGTGAGCTGGCACTGTGCTTCACTACTACATCTTAGAGAGAGTCAGTGGAAGAGGGTCCAGTGAGCTGGCACTGTGCTTCACCACTACATCTTAGAGAGAGTTAGTGGAAGAGGGTCCAGTGAGCTGGCACTGTGCTTCACTACTACATCTTAGAGAGAGTCAGTGGAAGAGGGTCCAGTGAGCTGGCACTGTGCTTCACTACTACATCTTAGAGAGAGTCAGTGGAAGAGGGTCCAGTGAGCTGGCACTGTGCTTCACTACTACATCTTAGAGAGAGTCAGTGGAAGAGGGTCCAGTGAGCTGGCACTGTGCTTCACCACTACATCTTAGAGAGAGTCAGTGGAAGAGGGTCCAGTGAGCTGGCACTGTGCTTCACTACTACATCTTAGAGAGAGTCAGTGGAAGAGGGTCCAGTGAGCTGGCACTGTGCTTCACCACTACATCTTAGAGAGAGTCAGTGGAAGAGGGTCCAGTGAGCTGGCACTGTGCTTCACTACTACATCTTAGAGAGAGTCAGTGGAAGAGGGTCCAGTGAGCTGGCACTGTGCTTCACTACTACATCTTAGAGAGAGTCAGTGGAAGAGGGTCCAGTGAGCTGGCACTGTGCTTCACTACTACATCTTAGAGAGAGTCAGTGGAAGAGGGTCCAGTGAGCTGGCACTGTGCTTCACTACTACATCTTAGAGAGAGTCAGTGGAAGAGGGTCCAGTGAGCTGGCACTGTGCTTCACTACTACATCTTAGAGAGAGTCAGTGGAAGAGGGTCCAGTGAGCTGGCACTGTGCTTCACTACTACATCTTAGAGAGAGTCAGTGGAAGAGGGTCCAGTGAGCTGGCACTGTGCTTCACTACTACATCTTAGAGAGAGTCAGTGGAAGAGGGTCCAGTGAGCTGGCACTGTGCTTCACTACTACATCTTAGAGAGAGTCAGTGGAAGAGGGTCCAGTGAGCTGGCACTGTGCTTCACCACTACATCTTAGAGAGAGTCAGTGGAAGAGGGTCCAGTGAGCTGGCACTGTGCTTCACCACTACATCTTAGAGAGAGTTAGTGGAAGAGGGTCCAGTGAGCTGGCACTGTGCTTCACCACTACATCTTAGAGAGAGTCAGTGGAAGAGGGTCCAGTGAGCTGGCACTGTGCTTCACTACTACATCTTAGAGAGAGTTAGTGGAAGAGGGTCCAGTGAGCTGGCACTGTGCTTCACTACTACATCTTAGAGAGAGTTAGTGGAAGAGGGTCCAGTGAGCTGGCACTGTGCTTCACTACTACATCTTAGAGAGAGTCAGTGGAAGAGGGTCCAGTGAGCTGGCACTGTGCTTCACTACTACATCTTAGAGAGAGTCAGTGGAAGAGGGTCCAGTGAGCTGGCACTGTGCTTCACTACTACATCTTAGAGAGAGTCAGTGGAAGAGGGTCCAGTGAGCTGGCACTGTGCTTCACTACTACATCTTAGAGAGAGTCAGTGGAAGAGGGTCCAGTGAGCTGGCACTGTGCTTCACTACTACATCTTAGAGAGAGTCAGTGGAAGAGGGTCCAGTGAGCTGGCACTGTGCTTCACTACTACATCTTAGAGAGAGTCAGTGGAAGAGGGTCCAGTGAGCTGGCACTGTGCTTCACCACTACATCTTAGAGAGAGTCAGTGGAAGAGGGTCCAGTGAGCTGGCACTGTGCTTCACTACTACATCTTAGAGAGAGTCAGTGGAAGAGGGTCCAGTGAGCTGGCACTGTGCTTCACCACTACATCTTAGAGAGAGTCAGTGGAAGAGGGTCCAGTGAGCTGGCACTGTGCTTCACTACTACATCTTAGAGAGAGTCAGTGGAAGAGGGTCCAGTGAGCTGGCACTGTGCTTCACTACTACATCTTAGAGAGAGAGTCAGTGGAAGAGGGTCCAGTGAGCTGGCACTGTGCTTCACTACTACATCTTAGAGAGAGTCAGTGGAAGAGGGTCCAGTGAGCTGGCACTGTGCTTCACTACTACATCTTAGAGAGAGTCAGTGGAAGAGGGTCCAGTGAGCTGGCACTGTGCTTCACTACTACATCTTAGAGAGAGTCAGTGGAAGAGGGTCCAGTGAGCTGGCACTGTGCTTCACTACTACATCTTAGAGAGAGTCAGTGGAAGAGGGTCCAGTGAGCTGGCACTGTGCTTCACTACTACATCTTAGAGAGAGTCAGTGGAAGAGGGTCCAGTGAGCTGGCACTGTGCTTCACTACTAC
>JAPMUY010004846.1:252500-262500 GCA_026901105.3 Galaxias olidus
AGCGGCTGCTAGGAGTCGGGGTCAGAAGGTCGTCGGTGCCTGTCGTGGGGGTAACCAAAGACTCCAGTGGTGATGGAGACCCTCAGACTGAACAAGGAGGCCTTTCGGGCTTGGTTGGCCCAGGGGTCTCCTGAATCAGCAGACGGGTACCGGGAGGTCCGAAGGGCTGCAGCTTTGGCAGTCAAAGAAGCAAAAACCCGGGTGTGGGAGGAATTTGGGGAGGCTATGGAGAAGGACTTTCGGTTGGCCTCAAGGAAGTTCTGGCCAACCGTTAGACGGCTCAGAAAGGGAAAGCAGGGATTGGCCCAGGCTCTGTTGAGCAGGGGAGGAGAACTGCTGACCCGGACTGGGGATATCGTCGGGCGGTGGAAGGAGCACTTGGAGGAACTTCTTAACCCCGCCAACACGTCCTCTGTGGCACAGTTCGAAGACTCGGGGGAAGTCTCAGCAATATCCATGGCAGAGGTCACTGAGGTAGTTGGGAAGCTCCTCAGTGGCAAGGCGCCGGGTGTGGATGAGATTCGCCCCGAGATGCTGAAGGCTCTGGACATTGTTGGGCTGTCTTGGTTGACACGCCTCTTCGGTGTCACGTGGAGGTCAGGGACAGTACCTTTGGAATGGCAGACCGGGGTGGTGGTTCTCATTTTTAAAAAAGGGGACCGGAGGGTGTGCTCCAATTATCGGGGTATCACACTTCTCAGCCTACCTGGGAAAGCTTGTGCCAGGGTGCTGGAAAGAAGGCTCTAACCGATTGTCGAACCTCGGATCCAGGAGGAGCAATGCGGATTCCGTCCTGGTCGTGGAACAGTGGACCAACTCTTTACCCTTGCGGGGCTGTTTGGGGGGGCATGGGAGTTTGCCCATCCAGTCTACATGTGTGTTGTGGACTTGGAGAAGGCCTATGACCGTGTCCCCGGGGCGTCCTGTGGGGGGTACTGAGGGAGTATGGGGTGCCGGGGTCGTTGCTACGAGCCATTCGGTCCCTATATAACCGGAGTGAGAGCTATGTCCGTATACTCGGCACAAAGTCAAATGCGTTTTCAGTGGGTGTTGGACTCCGCCAGGGCTGCCCCTTGTCACCGGTTCTGTTTGTGATTTTCATGGATAGAATCTCAAGGCATAGCCGGGGGGAGGAGTGTGTCCAGTTTGGGGACCTCAGAATTGCTTCTCTGCTTTTTGCAGATGATGTGGTTCTGTTGGCTTCTTCAGACTGTGACCTTCAGCATGCACTGGAGCGGTTTGCAGCTGAGTGTGAAGCGGTCGGGATGAGAGTCAGCACCTCCAAGTCTGAGGCCATGGTTCTCTGCCGGAAAACGGTGGAGTGCTCTCTCCGGGTTGGGAGTGAGTTGCTGCCCCAAGCGAGGGAGTTCAAGTATCTCGGGTTCTTGTTCACGAGTGAAGGAAAAATGGAGCGCGAGATTTACAGGCGGATTGGTGCAGCATCAGCAGTAATGCGGGCGTTGTACCGGACCGTCGTGGTGAAGAAGGAGCTGAGCCGAAAGGCGAAACTCGCGATTTACCAGTCGGTCAACGTTCCAACACTCACCTATGGTCATGAGCTTTGGGTAGTGACCGAAAGAATAAGATCGCGAGTACAGGCGGCTGAAATGTGTTTCCTCCGTAGGGTGGCTGGGCTCAGCCTTAGGGATAGGGTAAAGAGCTCGGTCATCCGGAGGGAGCTCGGAGTAGAGCTGCTGCTCCTTCGCGTCGAAAGGAGCCAGATGAGGTGGTACGGGCATCTGATCAGGATGCCTCCTGGGCGCCTCCCGTTGGTGGTTTTCCGGGCACGCCCTAGTGGTAGGAGACCCCGGGGTAGACCCAGAACACGCTGGCGAGATTATATATCTCGTCTGGCCTGGGAACGCCTCGGGATCCTCCAGGAGGACCTGGAAAGCGTTGCTGGAGATAGGGACGGCTGGAATTCCCTGCTGAGCCTGCTGCCACCGTGACCCGGCCCCGGATAAGCGGCGGAAAATGGATGGATGGATGGATGGATGATGATGATGATGATGATGATGATGTTTATTTGTTATTTTGATGATGATGATGATTATAACTATTATTATTATGATGATGATGATGATGATGATGATGATGATCTGTTATTATGATGATTACGACTATTATTGTTATTGTTATTATGTTGATTTTAACTATTATTATTATTGTTATTATGATGATTATTTGTTATGATGATGATGATGATGATGATGATTTGTTATTGTGATGATGATTATTTAGTGGTTCTTCTTTCTGTACTCTGTTGAGACTCTGATGCTTCGCTCTCACATTGACCTTTGACCTTATTGAGATGTTGTGGTTTTGTAGTGGACAAATGGCCTGTGAAAGAGTAGACCATGTGGTTCAGAACCGAAAGACACTTAGACCAATCAGCATCCATGGTGGTTCAGTAATATGAACTTATAGAATCCATCCATCCATTAGCTCTACCGCTTATCCTGTACAGGGTCACGGGGGGGGGGGGGGGCTGGAGCCTATCCCAGCGGACACAGGGCGAGAGGCGGGGTACACCCTGGACAGGTCGCCAGTCTATCACAGGGCCAACTTATAGAATACACATTGTAATATTAGAGAGAGCTGCTGATCGTCTCACTGAGGAACACACTGCAGAGCACGTCTCAGCCACCAGGGGGCACTGCAGAGCACGTCTCAGCCACCAGGGGGCACTGCGGAGCACGTCTCAGCCACCAGGGGGCACTGCGGAGCACGTCTCAGCCACCAGGGGGCACTGCAGAGCACGTCTCAGCCACCAGGGGGCACTGCAGAGCACGTCTCAGCCACCAGGGGGCACTGCAGAGCACGTCTCAGCCACCAGGGGGCACTGCAGAGCACGTCTCAGCCACCAGGGGGCACTGCAGAGCACGTCTCAGCCACCAGGGGGCACTGCAGAGCTACCTCTGGAACAGACACGTCATATTGGGCCCCCTGCACAGACTCACACACACACACACACACACACACACACACACACACACACACACACACACACACACACACACACACACACACACACACACACACATTGTATTTACACACAAGGTGGTCCTAGCCTTTCTAGTTCTACACGCCTACTTAAGTTGGAACAACACTGACTGCTGAGAAGACCAACCCAGACTGACCCAGATCTACCCAGACCTACCCAGACCTACCCAGACCAAGCCAGACCTACCCAGACTGGCCCAGACCTACCCAGACCAAGCCAGACTGACCCAGACTGACCCAGACCTACCCAGACTGACCCAGACTGACCCAGACTGACCCAGACCTACCCAGACTGACCCAGACCTACCCAGACCTACCCAGACCTACCCAGACCAAGCCAGACCTACCTAGACTGACCCAGACCTACCCAGACCAAGCCAGACCTACCCAGACTGACCCAGACCTACCCAGACCTACCCAGACCAAGCTAGACCTACCCAGACTGACCCAGACCTACCCAGACTGACCCAGACCAAGCCAGACACAGCCAGACCAACCCACACCTACCCAGACCTATCCAGACTGACCCAGACCAATCCAGACCCAGCCACACCTACCCAGACCGACCCACACCTACCCAGACCTATCCAGACTGACCCAGACCAATCCAGACACAGCCACACCTACCCAGACCTACCCAGACCTATCCAGACTGACCCAGACCAATCCAGACACAGCCAGACGTACCCACACCTATCCAGACCTACCTAGAGCGACTCAGACCTAGCCACACCTACCCAGGCCTAGCCACACCTAGCCAGACCTAGCCAGACCGACCCAGACCAAGCACTCTTTCTCACCCTCTCTTCCTGTTCTCTTTACCCCTCCATCCCTCTGTCCCTCTTTCCCCTCCTCTCCCACCCCTCCCTCCCTCCCTACCTCCCTGCCTCCCTCTGTCCACCGCTCATATTTCTCCATTAGGAGTTGGAGTTTTTAACCACCTCTTGTTCCTCCTATTAAAAGAAGTTCTGCACTATTTACCTCCATCGGCCATCAGTCACTGTCGCTGCCGCCTCACACACACACACACACACACACACACACACACACACACACACACACAAGACCAACCCCCACTACACACACACACACACACACACACACACACACACACACACACGAGACCATCCCCCTTCCACACACACACACACAAGACCAACCCCCACTACACACACACACAGCAGTGGGCCGTGGATCCATTTGTCACCGCGGCAACCACGGCCCTTGGGGGCCATGCTTGGCTGTGTCCGAGAGAGAGAGGGGGGGGGGGTATGCAAATGAAGGGCTAATCTCTATAGAAACAGGAGTGGGGGAGAATAAAGAGAAGAGAAATAAAGGTGAGAGAGAGAGAGAGAGAGAGTGAAGGAGAAAGAGATGGAGAGAGAGATGATGGAGGGAGTGAGGGAGGAGAGACATTGAAGCCGTCATCATTCCTTCTTAGCCTTCATGATTATGATTAAACTGACGGTCGTGTCGGAGTTAACCCTTTAAATCCCTCTCTGACTATCCGCAGGTGAGTTAACCCTTTAAATCCCTCTCTGACTATCCGCAGGTGAGTTAACCCTTTAAATCCCTCTCTGACTCTCTCCAGGTGAGTTAACCCTTTAAATCCCTCTCTGACTCTCTGCAGGTGAGTTAACCCTTTAAATCCCTCTCTGACTATCCGCAGGTGAGTTAACCCTTTAAATCCCTCTCTGACTATCCGCAGGTGAGTTAACCCTTTAAATCCCTCTCTGACTATCCGCAGGTGAGTTAACCCTTTAAATACATTTCTGTATGTATACTTAACCCTCTTTCTCTGAACAGTGGATTCTAAATCAGAGATACAGACATGAAATAAAGTGTCAATTAGCTGTAAAAATATATTAGATATTATAAATTAGAAACAACTAGCCAATCAAAGTGTTTAGGTCGTATTTCTTCTGTCATTATTCAACCAATTGAAAGGTTTGCTGCAGAATTTACTGTGAAAAATACATTTTGCTGATCAGCATAGCCACGCCCCCTGGGCATTAAGCCACACCCCCATCTATATACAGGAAATAAAACTGTCTTCAGGACAGATGTATTTACACATACACACCCTCTCTCTCTCTCTCTCTCTCTCTCTCTGTCTCTCTCTCTATCTCTTTCTCGCTCTCTCTCTCTCTCTTTCCCCCTCTTTCCTTCTATCTACCTATCCCCCCACTCCTCCCTCGCTCTCTCTCCCTCTGGACTCTGTATCTTTCTTTATGTGTGCACTACCAACCAATTACAGAAACCACAGCAGTTTATCACCGGGTAGAAAGCACACAAACACAGCTGTGTGTGTGTGTGTGTGTGTGTGTGTGTGTGTGTCTCTGGGGGGTCTGTATGTAAATGAGGTCATAATGAAGTCGTGGTAATGAATTCATGACACGCTGTCTGACACTATTGCCATGGCAACCCGTTGGTCAGACGTCTCATAGGCTTCGGCTTCTCCAGAACACACAAACAGCCACACACACACACACACACACACACACACACACACACACACACACACACACACACATACTATAACACTCACACACTCCAACACACACACACACACACACACACACACACACACACACACACACACACACACACACACACACACACACACACACACACACACACACTCTAACACACACACACACACACACACACACACACACACATACATACTCTATAACACTCACACACTCTAACACACATACGCACTCTAACACACACACACACACACACACACACACACACACACACACACACTATAACACACACACACACACACACACACTCACACACTCTAACACACACACACACACACACACACACACACACACACACAATCTAACACACACACACACACACACACACACACACACACACACACACACACACACACACACACACACACACACACACACACACACACACACACACACACACACACACACACACACACACACTCTAACACACATACTCCCCAACACACACACTCTAACCCTAACACCCACACACACTCTAACACACACACACCCACACACACTCTAACCCTAACATACACACCACACTCTCTCGTTCTTAGAGCTAACACTAACACACACACTCTAATGCTAACACACACACTCTCTCGTTCTTAGAGCTAACCCTAACACACACACTCTAACCCTAACACACACACACACACACACACACACACACACACACACTCTCTCTCGTTCTTAGAGCTAACCCTAACACACACACTCTAACCCTAACACACACAATCTCCCTAACACATACACACACACTCCCTAACACACACACACTCTCGTTCTTAGAGTTATATGTGAAGCTAAACATTTTATTTTTGTTTTTGGGGCAGTTGGTCGTATTTTAAGTCAATTAAACTGAATGCAGGTTGATAAAACACATGGACCAACTTTCATACAACCATAAATAAAGGCTGCACTAGTATATTAGATTTAGTAATTGTATAGATTCTGTAACAATATAATAGGTTTAGTCATTGTATAGATTCTTTAATGATATAATAGATTTAGTTATAGTATAGATTCTGTAATAATATAATAGGTTTAGTTATTGTACAGATTCTGTAACAATATAATAGGTTTAGTTATTGTAAAGATTATGTAATATTATAATGTGCATAGTTGATGTTATTGTATGGCTTATGTTATATTATAATATGCATAGTTGATGTTATTGTATAGCTTATGTAATATTATAATATGCATAGTTGATGTTATTGTATAGCTTATGTAATATTATAATATGCATAGTTGATGTTATTGTATAGCTTATGTAATATTAAAATATGCATAGTTAATGTTATTGTATAGCTTATGTAATATTAAAATATGCATAGTTGATGTTATTGTGTATCAAATGTAATATTAAAATATGCATAGTTGATGTTATTGTATATCTTATGTAATATTAAAATAGGTTAAGTTTATGTTACTATGTAGATAAAGTAATAATGTAATAGGTTTAGTTATTGTATAGATTATGTAATAATATTACAGGTTTAGTAGATGTTTTTGTGTAGATTATGTAATAATATTATAGGTTTAGTTGATGTTTTTGTGTAGATTATGTAATAATATTATAGGTTTAGTTGATGTTACTGTATAGATTATGTAATAATGAAATAGGTTTAGTTGATGTTTTTGTGTAGATTATGTAATAATATTATAGGTTTAGTTGATGTTTTTGTGTAGATTATGTAATAATATTATAGGTTTAGTTGATGTTTTTGTGTAGATTATGTAATAATATTATAGGTTTAGTTGATGTTTTTGTGTAGATTATGTAATAATATTATAGGTTTAGTTGATGTTTTTGTGTAGATTATGTAATAATATTATAGGTTTAGTTGATGTTTTTGTGTAGATTATGTAATAATATTATAGGTTTAGTTGATGTTTTTGTGTAGATTATGTAATAATATTATAGGTTTAGTTGATGTTTTTGTGTAGATTATGTAATAATATTATAGGTTTAGTTGATGTTACTGTATAGATTATGTAATAATGAAATAGGTTTAGTTGATGTTTTTGTGTAGATTATGTAATAATATTATAGGTTTAGTTGATGGTACTGTATAGATTATGTAATAATATTATAGGTTTAGTTGATGTTTTTGTGTAGATTATGTAATAATATTATAGGTTTAGTTGATGTTTTTGTGTAGATTATGTAATAATATTATAGGTTTAGTTGATGTTACTGAGTTCCTGTAATACTGCCATTGTGTTTGGGATAGGTGTAGTTTATGTTCTAGTATAGATTTTGTAATTATATTATAGGTTTAGTTGATGTTATTGTATATATTATGATTATGGATACAGCAGTGCAGATAACATGTATTTATATACGCTGTACTGAAGAAGATAACATGTATTTATATACGCTGTACTGAAGAAGATAACATGTATTTATATATGCTGTAATGAAGAAGATAACATGTATTTATATACGCTGTACTGAAGAAGATAACATGTATTTATATACGCTGTAATGAAGAAGATAACATGTATTTATATACGCTGTACTGAAGAAGATAACATGTATTTATATACGCTGTACTGAAGAAGATAACATGTATTTATATACGCTGTACTGAAGAAGATAACATTTGTAGTTCTCCAAACTTCTGCATATAAACCAAATCAAAGAAATCCTAACTCTACAGTTTGTGTAAACTTCATCATTTAAAGACACGGGAAAACATACAGCACAAGTCAACTGTGTAGAAACGCTTTCCCATTGAAGTGACTGGTACAGTATGTAGAACCCCCCCACACACACACACTCACACACACACACACACACACACACACACACACACACACACACACACACACACACACACAGAGAGCCTGGTCTGTGCAGTGTCAGGGCTAGGCTACAGATTTAGATCTTGGTGTAATAGATGGGACTGCCAGGAGGAGGGTCATGTGGTCAGTGTCAACCCCCCCCCCCCCTCCCCCCACACACACACACACACACACACACACACACACACACACACACACACACACACACACACACACACACACACACACACACACACACACACACACACACACACACTCCCTCACCCTGTGCAGAGACAACACACCTCTGTCTGACTGACTGATCCACTGTGTGTGTGTGTGTGTGTGTGTGTGTGTGTGTGTGTGTGTGTGTGTGTGTGTGTGTGTGTGTGTCACTCTGTCACACACATCTATCACACCTGGCCGGTAATTACAAACAGGAAGAGCCTGTGGCCCTCCTGTTTCTTGATTGGCCGATTCCCCTGAGGTACCATGGTGCACTGGGGCAGATAACTGACCAGTCCCCAACCAGATCCTAGCCTCGCACTACAGCAGCCCCCGAGCTAGCTGACTCACTAACTAAGTAACTGACTGACTGACTGACCAACCAACTAACTCACTAACTAAGTAACTGACTGACTGACTGACCAACCAACTAACTCACTAACTAATTATCTGACTGACCGACCGCCCGACCGACCAACCAACCAACCAACTAACTAACCAACTAAGTAACTAACCAACTAACTAACTAACCAACTAACTAACTAAGTAACTAACTAACTAAGTAACTGACTGACTGACTGACTAACTAACTAGGGTTAGAGTTAGGGTTATATAAATCAGGCTGGGTTAGGGTTAAGGTTATATAAAACAGTCTGGGTTAGAGTTGGGGTTATATAAGTCAGGCTGGGGTAGAGTCATGGTTATATTAGTCAGGCTGGGTTAGAGTTAGGGTTACAGTTAGGTTAGGGTTATATAAGTCAGGCTGGGTTAGAGTTAGGGTTATATGAGTCAGGCTGGGTTAGAGTTAGGGTTATATTAGTCAGGCTGGGTTAGAGTTAGGGTTATATTATCAGGCTGGGTTAGAGTTGGGGTTATATAAATCAGGCTGGGTTAGAGTGATATAAATCAGGCGGGGTTAGAGTTAGGGTTATATGAGTCAGGTTGGGTTAGAGTTAGCGTTATAGAAGTCAGGCTGGGTTAGTTAGGGTTATATTAGTCAGAATGGGTTAGAGAGGGTTATAGAAGTCAGGTTGGGTTAGAGAGGGGAAAATAGAATTATACCCTCATTGAATCAATTACCGTGGATACACAATTATGTAAAAACATACAATGAATATATTAAACCATTACACAGGCAGACAATCTGTTAGCTGCATGGCTGCTCTCTGTCTGTCACTCACACACACACACACACACACACACACACACACACACACACACACACACACACACACACACACACACACGCGCGCGTGCGCGCGCGTGGGCCAGATGCCTATTGATGCCTGCGGGACTTTCTGTCCAAACAGCAGGGGTCACCAGCCGACCCCCGAGCCCAGACCTCAAGGGGTCAAAGGTCAGGTTCCCAGCCTGCTGTCGTCATGGAGACGGCATCTGGAGAGGGGAGAACAGTTCCAGCCGGCGGGATGGGATGGGATTCCCTC
>JAPMUY010004846.1:280000-290000 GCA_026901105.3 Galaxias olidus
CACACACAGGGCACACACACACAGGGCACACACACACAGGGCACACACACAGGGCGCACACACACACACACACACACACACACACACACACGCGCGCGCGGGGCATCATATTGTTAGTTATTGGCATTGTAATGGATCAGCTTGATATCCCATAGACAATGATAAGCTGGTGCCCTCTGTGAGTGTGTGTGTGTGTGTGTGTGTGTGTGTGTGTGTGTGTGTGTGTGTGAAGGTGTTGTTGATCCAGCATTAAACTGTTCCCACGCTATCTCTTCCTTTGTTCTCTCTCCCTCTGCCTGCCTGCCTGTCTGTCTGCCTGCCTGTCTGCCTGCCTGTCTGTCTGTCTGCCTGCCTGCCTGCATTCTTATTTATGACAGACTAAATAAAATGATAAATGTTTACTTAGCTACAACTCTCACCTTACAAGACTAGATAACGCTCACCTTTGAAGACTAGCTTGAACTCTGACAGGCGTTGTACTTTCTAACTTTTCTTTTTCAAATATACAGTAGACCCATTGTCTTTCATGTCTTTGTAAAGACATATTTAATATTGAATGGTCAAACGTAACAATTACTTTATTTCTTCCAACATGTGATACCATCTTAACCCAAATCCAGTGTGTGTTACCAGGTAAACTCCTTCTACTGGAAATCCAACATGTGATACCATCTTAACCCAAATCCAGTGTGTGTTACCAGGTAAACTCCTTCTACTGGAAATCCAACATGTGATACCATCTTAACCCAAATCCAGTGTGTGTTGCCAGGTAAACTCCAACGAGTGGTCCCATCAAAAACAAACAGAAGGTTACAACAGAACATCCATTGGGTGGGAATGCAGAGGCAGTGCTGGCACTACATGGTGTTGTGTATTTACTGCAAAAAAACAATTTTTTTAATTTTATATTATTATATTTTATTTATTCGCTAAACACACAAAAAACACACATAGCTACATCTTCTGACAGGAAGTACCTAACAGTATGCTCATTATGCCACAGGTCAAAGGTCATCCATGGCTCATTCACCAAACAGGAAGTGGTAGTTTACCCCGTTGCCTGGAGCAACCATGTTTTCTCTCATTGTATGTGTCGTTATGGAAACCTGATCACTATACCGTATCATTATGGGATGTGTCCACGTCACGCATGGCAGACTGTCGGCCTGTGATGTAGACTTCCTTTAGTACTGACATTCTCTGGCAGACTGTCGGCCTGTGATGTAGACTGCCTTTAGTACTGCCTTACTCTGGCAGACTGCCGGCCTGTGATGTAGACTGCCTTTAGTACTTCCTTACTCTGGCAGACTGTCGGTCTGTGATGTAGACTGCCTTTAGTACTGACATTCTCTGGCAGACTGTCGGCCTGTGATGTAGACTGCCTTTAGTACTGCCTTACTCTGGCAGACTGTCGGCCTGTGATGTAGACTGCCTTTAGTACTTCCTTACTCTGGCAGACTGTCGGCCTGTGATGTAGACTGCCTTTAGTGCTGCCTTACTCTGGCAGACTTTCGGCCTGTGATGTAGACTGCCTTTAGTGCTGCCTTACTCTGGCAGACTGTCGGCCTGTGATGTAGACTGCCTTTAGTGCTGACATTCTCTGGCAGACTGTCGGCCTGTGATGTAGACTGCCTTTAGTGCTGACATTCTCTGGCAGACTGTCGGCCTGTGATGTAGACTGCCTTTAGTGCTGACATTCTCTGGCAGACTGTCGGCCTGTGATGTAGACTACCTTTAGTACTGACATTCTCTGGCAGACTGTCGGCGTGTGATGTAGACTGCCTTTAGTACTGCCTTTCTCTGGCAGACTGTCGGCGTGTGATGTAGACTGCCTTTAGTACTGCCTTTCTCTGGTTAAAGAAGAATATGATGAGGAAGAGGATGAAGAAGAGGAGAAGGAGGAGGGGGCGAGGCTGGGTCGTAAAGTACACTCCCGCAGTCCAAACCGGCCCGCCCCCGCCTGTCAACAACCACTATGATAAGAATTAAAAAATACAAATAAAAATGTTTTCATTATTTTTGCGGAGGGCCTCATGTGTTTGGGTTATGGTGCTGGGATGAGGAGGAACAGGAGGTGATAAGTAGGACAAGGTGGAGGAGGCAGAGGAGGAGGAGCAGGAGGAGCAGAAGAAAGAGAGGAAAGAGGAGAGGAAAGAGAAGGAGGATGACAACAAGGTGGAGGAGGAGAGGAAAGCAGCCGTAATAAACAGTATGACATTCAACAGGTCAGGGCAGAGAAAAAACAATAGGTAAAGATTTCCTGTAACATTTCCAAATCTCTGGAGAGCTGTTTGATTTCAAAGGCCACAAAGTTACTCCGAGAAAAGAATCAAGCACCCTCACACACCTTTGTTGTTGAAATATTATGCAGAATACTCAAACAATACACTCTAACACGACAACACTTCCCAATGTAACAGTCTAGTTCAAATCCTTTCAGCTACAGATCATTTGGGAGTGTTTGATGTCAGAGCGCCCATTCTGGGTTAGTCAGTAGGAATAGCACCAGTGATAAACAAGCTGTTCCCTCTGTATCGATAAACCACAGATTTATAAAGATATGAAAGAAAATAATCATTATATATGTATCTATACATGGCATATTTATAAAGGATGTGTGTGTATGTGTGTGTGTGTGTGTGTGTGTGTGTGTGTGTGTGTGTGTGTATGTGCGTGCGTGCGTGCGTGTGTGTATACATGACATAAAGATATGAGGAGAAAGATGCAGAGGTGACTACTGGTCACAGAAAGCTGTTGAGCGGCGAGGCTTAAACTATGGTCTGATATGAGTTAGTCCTGTCCAGTCCCCTGTCTGATATGAGTTAGTCCTGTCCAGTCCTCTGTCTGTCTGATATGAGTTAGTCCTGTCCAGTCCCCTGTCTGATATGAGTTAGTCCTGACCAGTCCTCTGTCTGATATGAGTTAGTCCTGTCCAGTCCCCTGTCTGATATGAGTTAGTCCTGTCCAGTCCCCTGTCTGATATGAGTTAGTCCTGTCCAGTCCCCTGTCTGATATGAGTTAGTCCTGACCAGTCCTCTGTCTGATATGAGTTAGTCCTGTCCAGTCCCCTGTCTGATATGAGTTAGTCCTGTCCAGTCCTCTGTCTGTCTGATATGAGTTAGTCCTGTCCAGTCCCCTGTCTGATATGAGTTAGTCCTGTCCAGTCCTCTGTCTGTCTGATATGAGTTAGTCCTGTCCAGTCCCCTGTTTGATATGAGTTAGTCCTGTCCAGTCCTCTCTCTGATATGAGTTAGTCCTGTCCAGTCCCCTGTCTGTCTGATATGAGTTAGTCCTGTCCAGTCCCCTGTCTGATATGAGTTAGTCCTGTCCAGTCCCCTGTCTGTCTGATATGAGTTAGTCCTGTCCAGTCCTCTGTCTGATATGAGTTAGTCCTGTCCAGTCCTCTGTCTGATATGAGTTAGTCCTGTCCAGTCCCCTGTCTGATATGAGTTAGTCCTGTCCAGTCCTCTGTCTGATATGAGTTAGTCCTGTCCAGTCCTCTGTCTGATATGAGTTAGTCCTGACCAGTCCCCTGTCTGATATGAGTTAGTCCTGTCCAGTCCTCTGTCTGATATGAGTTAGTCCTGTCCAGTCCTCTGTCTGATATGAGTTAGTCCTGTCCAGTCCCCTGTCTGATATGAGTTAGTCCTGTCCAGTCCCCTGTCTGATATGAGTTAGTCCTGTCCAGTCTTCTGTCTGATATGAGTTAGTCCTGTCCAGTCCTCTGTCTGATATGAGTTAGTCCTGTCCAGTCCCCTGTCTGATATGAGTTAGTCCTGTCCAGTCCCCTGTCTGTCTGATATGAGTTAGTCCTGTCCAGTCCCCTGTCTGTCTGATATGAGTTAGTCCTGTCCAGTCCCCTGTCTGTCTGATATGAGTTAGTCCTGTCCAGTCCCCTGTCTGTCTGATATGAGTTAGTCCTGTCCAGTCCCCTGTCTGTCTGATATGAGTTAGTCCTGTCCAGTCCCCTGTCTGTCTGATATGAGTTAGTCCTGTCCAGTCCTCTGTCTGTCTGATATGAGTTAGTCCTGTCCAGTCCCCTGTCTGATATGAGTTAGCCCTGTCCAGGGGGCAGCTCAGAGCCAGTCTTCTGTGTCCGTCAGGGCGTGTTGTCTAGCAACCCTGGGCTTGGCTCCTCCTCTTTGGTGGGGAGGGGGCGTGGCTTCTTGCGGAGCCGCTTGGCCTCGTTCTGTAGTTTCTGACGGATGTAACCTTTGACCTCTGAGTCGGTCTTCCCGGGAAAGTAGTGCTGCACAGTGCCTGGCAGATCCAAAACAACAACAAATAACAACAAATCATAAACAACACAAACAACAACATTTATCATAGCAGCAATGTTTGAAAACAGAGTAATCACAGATATTTGAATGCTGTTTGATTTGACTCTGTCATTAAGGAATTAAGGAGGTTGACATTATAGAGATATTTGAAAAGATCGATGGATGTTAATCTGTTCCACAGGGGAGCGATGGACGTGTCTCTGCCCAACCATGCCAAACTGCATTGTATTCACATTTAAGAAATGTTTGAGAAAGACGAGTTTGTCAGAATGAAATGTTAAAGGGGCCATATTATGCTAATTTTCTGGTTCATAACTTTATTTAGGAGTTCTACTAGGATAGGTTTCCGCGTTTTAATGTTCAATAAACTATTTATTTTATCCAAACTGCCTGGATCCTCTAGTCACCCTCTGTCTGAAACGCTCCGTTTTAGCTCCTGTCTCTTTAAGGCCCCCCCCCCTCCCGACGAGCCCAGTTAGCTCTGATTGATCAGCTGGCCAAACAAAGGGAATTTGCCTTCACACTTACCAAAACAGCGTTTTCACGACATGGTGAAACCAGCCGGCCTCCGCTCTGACTGGCTCTGGTTGAGGGCGTGACAAACATTATTCAAATGTGTGACTTAGTGACGTAGATAAGTTACGGAAGAAAACGCTGGACTACAAACGAGGCGTTTCAGGCAGTTCAGGAGCAGTGTTTCCTGTGAGAGCGAGAAGCTCCCTTTGGCGTGGATTATGGGCTTTGTAACTTTTCAGACCTTTTACATGCACAAAAAGCTATATAACATACTAAAGGAGAGGGAAAAAACCCCCAAAGCATAATAGGTCCCCTTTAAATAAAATGAACTCAAACAGAACATGAGATGAGTGGGGGGTGGAAGGTGACGGAGGGGCGTGGCCTCACGTAGGATGGCGTGTATCTGCGGAGCGGGCAGTGCTGGTTTGGGGGGGCTCTTCCTGTTGTTGAGCAGCCCAGAGATGGAGTGTGACGCCAGGCAGTCCCGCTCGTACAGCCCCCTCAGCAGGTCATTAGTCAGCTTCTGGGCCGTGGTGCTTGTGTTACAACACTCCAGCAGCTCAGCAGTGATGAACTGACCGGGAGGGAGGGGGGCACAGGGAGAGGGGGCGAGACGGGGGAGAGACGGGGAGAGAGGGAGGAGTAACAAACACAGCTAAAACAATTAATGTCTGCAATAAGATTACGTAAAAGCAGCTATTTACATGTTAATGTTGGTGTAATAATGGTGTATAGTTGTATGCCCTGGTCGTAGAACCTCACCCTCTCCATGGCAACGTTAAAGAGGTTTGCTTTGTGGCTGGTCAGAGCCTCAGCCTCTCCATGGCAACGTTAAAGAGGTTTGCTTTGTGGCTGGTCAGAGCCTCAGCCTCTCCATGGCAACGTTAAAGAGGTTTGCTTTGTGGCTGGTCAGAGCCTCAGCCTCTCCATGGCAACGTTAAAGAGGTTTGCTTTGTGGCTGGTCAGAGCCTCAGCCTCTCAATGGCAACGTTAAAGAGGTTTGCTTTGCGGCTGGTCAGAGCCTCAGCCTCTCCATGGCAACGTTAAAGAGGTTTGCTTTGTGGCTGGTCAGAGCCTCAGCCTCTCCATGGCAACGTTAAAGAGGTTTGCTTTGTGGCTGGTCAGAGCCTCAGCCTCTCAATGGCAACGTTAAAGAGGTTTGCTTGGCGGCTGGTCAGAGCCTCAGCCTCTCCATGGCAACGTTAAAGAGGTTTGCTTTGTGGCTGGTAAATCAGAGCTTTACATTCCTATATAGATCATGGTGTACACTCTAAGTCAGAGCTTTACATTCCTACATAGATCATGGTGTACACTCTAAATCAGAGCTTTACATTCCTATATAGATCATGGTGTACACTCTAAGTCAGAGCTTTATATTCACTCTAAGTCAGAGCTTTATATTCCTATATAGATCATGGTGTACACTCTAAGTCAGAGCTTTATATTCACTCTAAGTCAGAGCTTTATATTCCTATATAGATCATGGTGTACACTCTAAGTCAGAGCTTTACATTCCTATATAGATCATGGTGTACACTCTAAGTCAGAGCTTTATATTCCTATATAGATCATGGTGTACACTCTAAATCAAAGCTTTACATTCCTATATAGATCATGGTGTACACTCTAAGTCAGAGCTTTATATTCCTATATAGATCATGGTGTACACTCTAAGTCAGAGCTTTATATTCACTCTAAGTCAGAGCTTTATATTCCTATATAGATCATGGTGTACACTCTAAGTCAGAGCTTTACATTCCTATATAGATCATGGTGTACACTCTAAGTCAGAGCTTTATATTCACTCTTACTCTTAGGTCAGAGCTTCACATTCCTATGTAGAGCATGGCCTACATGCATTGTAATCCGCTGCTCCTCATATAATGATAGTATAAAGTCCATACCTTCTGGTGAACAGGAGGTGGGTTAAGGCCAGCGGCCCCGTCCTGCACCTCCTCCTTCGTGGGGTCCTGGGGGAGCAGGAGGTGGTGTCCGGTGTCATTCTGCTGGAAAGAAGGCTCCATTTTGGTCCAGCAGGCATTTACCATCTCTTGACCCGCAGAACCCAAATCTTGACCCACAGAACCCAAAATGGCCGCCGGGCCCTGGTTTAGCAGCTCCTGGGGGATGCTGGGAGATGTAGTCCTGCCATTGGACCACAGCTCAGTGTTCTCTATCAGAGCCTCCAGGTTGCGGGCCAGCTTACCACACGCTGCAGAACAGGAACAAACCCTGATTGGCTCTTAAACCCATGCCCTCATCTGTCCTCTTCCTGATTGGCTAATAAACATTGACCCTCATCTGTCCTCTTCCTGATTGGGCCATTGCCCTTACCTGTAAGGCATCTGATTTGCTCCTTCAAGCTGTCCATCTCCCTCTGCATGCTCAGCACCATGGCAACCAGCTCCGCCTTAGAACGGGATTGGAGGCCTCCAAGGCCGACCTGATACACAAGCGTCCAAAATAAACAACACAGACACAAATACACAGACAGCAGACAAGGTACAAGACTGTGTGCATGTGTGATAGTGTGAGAGAGCAGTAGAGAGGGTGTGTGTGTGTGTGTGTGTGTGTGTGTTTGGGGGGTAGGGTTAGGGATGACTGGTGTGAGATTTGGTACTCTACAGTATCACAGCTGTACCTGTGTGTGACAGTGTTCCTTCTGACCCCCCCCCCCCCACACACACACACACACACACACACACACACACACACACACACACACACACACACACACACACACACACACACACACACACACACACACACCAGAGCAGTCTCCTTGTAGTACCTGTGTGTGACAGTGTTCCTCCTCTGTGTCCCCAGGACTCAGCGGCTCCTGAAGAAAAACAACAACAACAACAACAACAACAACAACAACAACAACAACAACAACAACAACAACAACAACAACAGCAGATCTTGATTAGATTAGAACAACCAAAGCCTCTGTAGAGAACTTGAGAGGACTAAGTCGACGTGGCACTGCTGGTAGTGTTTAGGCTGCTATGAGTTATATCCTCTACAGTAGGCTGGGTTATATCCTCTACAACAGGCTGGGTTATATCCTCTACAGTAGGCTGGGTTATATCCTCTACAGTAGGCTGGGTTATATCCTTTACAACAGGCTGGGTTATATCCTCTACAACAGGCTGGGTTATATCCTCTACAACAGGCTGGGTTATATCCTCTACAACAGGCTGGGTTATATCCTCTACAACAGGCTGGGTTATATCCTCTACAACAGGCTGAGTTATATCCTCTACAACAGGCTGGGTTATATCCTCTACAATAGGCTGGGTTATATCCTCTACAACAGGCTGGGTTATATCCTCTATAGTAGGCTGGGTTATATCCTCTACAATAGGCTGGGTTATATCCTCTACAATAGGCTGGATTATATCCTCTACAACAGGCTGGGTTATATCCTCTACAACAGGCTGGGCTATATCCTCTACAATAGGCTGGGTTATATCCTCTACAACAGGCTGGGTTATATCCTCTACAGTAGGCTGGGTTATATCCTCTACAACAGGCTGGGTTATATCCTAGCTATAGGCTGGGTTCTATCCTCGCTCTGGGATTGGTTATATCCTGTACAATAGGCTGTGTTATATCCTCTACAATAAACTGGGTTATATCCTCTACAACAGGCTAGGTTATATCCTAGCTATAGGCTGGGTTATATCCTCTACAATAGGCTGGGTTATACCTTAGCTGTAGGCTAGGTTATATCCTAGCTCTGTGCTGGGTTATATCCTCTACAACAGGCTGGGTTATATCCTAGCTATAGGCCCCTACGACATGAACAGTACTGAGGGATGGTTTAGGAGATGGCCGTTCATCTGTAACTATAGAGACAGACAGATACTGTGGTTTACATTAAGAGACTAGAGCTCATCCACATTACAATTAGCCTGGATGGACGAGGTTCACTTTTAGCATAGCCAAAATATGGGAATAATAATATTAACATCTATCAGGAGGTTAAGTTGTAAACTTGAATTAGATGATGGCTGAAGGCTGATTGATAAAATGTACACATAGCTATTCTCACTTGAAAACCCCAATGACATAATTACCTGCTCTCTAACCAAATCCATTCTAAAGATGACTTTCTAAAGTGCTCATGGAGGGTTATGGCATAATGAATATTAGAACATCCTGTGTATTGTGACCTGTCTCTGAGCAGCTCAGTGGGACGACTTCCATAATAATATCACCATGTCATTTGTGATCTCATGGTCTTGATTTGTTATTTAAGAATTATGTATAGTTTTATTTCATGATTATTATACTTTTCCTAGCTTTGTGCTTTGTGTTGAGCTTTCCCAACTTTGTGTTGGTCTTTGTGTATCAAATGTGCGATACGGATAACTGTTAGTCCTGCTCCTCAGCGTTTCTCTGATCACCAAAGAACACAACGGGCCAGTGTTACTGTGAAGACGAGCTTCATAACTAACAATATACCCCTGCTTCCCTCCCTCATCCCTCTATCTCATCGATCTCCTCCCTCCTTCCCTCCCTCTTTTTCTATCCCATCCGTCTCTATATCAATGGCCAATGCTTGTCCCTCTCCTCACGCGCTCGGCCCGCCGTCACCGCCATTAGGAGCGAGCGCTACTGAGAGTGACGGATCGATGTGTCAGCCCGTAAGCGTCCATCTGCCTTACAACTCCTAAAGTCACCCTGGCCGATAAAGGTTTTAAACGTTTAAACAGGCGTTTAAACAACGGCAAGTTCCCATCGGGCTGAATAGTTGTTTTAAATCACGTGGTCTCACAGCGGTCTAACGTGTTACTTTCCTAATTTAGACCAGGGCGCGCGAGAATGGCCATGCGCACACATCTCCTGGTCACATTAGACAAAAGACATCCTTCCATTAAAACTTTGTTGCCAAATATAGACCCCATACCCTGATGTTCAACTTGTGTGTCTCGGTGCTGTTGAGAGTGGGGCACATCGCGCTGTTATCCTCTCCTTTCGTGTTTAGTGTCAGAGTGTGCTTTCTCCTCTTCGGCTGCCTGTGCTGGAAGGACACACGGGATAATCAGCGACATAACGCCCTCGCTCTCCACGCGAGTGGACAGACAGCACACGGCACCCTCGCAACTGTATTTAAAACCGTTTTCTTTTTGTTTTACTCACACATAGCAGCTGATTGTACGACGCTGTTAAACCATATTCCAACGAGGTTTCGTCTT
>JAPMUY010004846.1:300000-312500 GCA_026901105.3 Galaxias olidus
CTGTGTGAATAACTAGAGGAGTTAATGTGTTACTAACTAGTGGAGTTACTGTGTGAATAACTAGAGGAGTTAATGTGTTACTAACTAGAGGAGTTAATGTGTTACTAACTAGTGGAGTTACTGTGTGAATAACTAGAGGAGTTAATGTGTTACTAACTAGTGGAGTTACTGTGTGAATAACTAGAGGAGTTAATGTGCTCCTCTGAGAGTACTGCACTCATTCATCCCTCTGGTGAACATTGGAGCGGGGGGAGGGGGGGGGGGGTTTAAACACATCGCTGACCCGTTGCCCTGGTGACAGCAAGCGGGCGTGTGACAGGCGTGGGTGGACAGCGGACAGGCTTCATTCAGAACAAACCATAAAACAGACTCTTCTCAATGACTGTCAGCAGCCTGTCAGGGGCCGTCGCTAAGGCCGTCGCTAAGGGCCAGCCCAGCGGCCAACGGGACCCTGGGAGAGACGGACAGCTCTGATTGGTCAGGGGGGCTTTGATTGACAGTCCCATGGCTGGTGGGTGGGAATGCGTGGGAGTCATGTTGCCGAGCAACGCTGAGACGCATTCCACCTGTTTACAAAGACGTTGTGATGTCAACAAAGAGCTCATGCACACACACACACTCTCTCTCTCTCTCTCTCTCTCTCTCACACACACACCCTGTCCCTCTCTCTCTCACACACACACACCCTGTCCCTCTCTCTCTCTCACACACACACACCCTGTCCCTCTCTCTCTCACACACACACACCCTGTCCCTCTCTCTCTCACACACACACACACACTGTCCCTCTCTCTCTCTCACACACACACACACACACACACACACACACACACACACATCCTGTCCCTCTCTCTCACACACACACACACACACACACACACACCCTGTCCCTCTCTCTCACACACACACACACACACACACCCTGTCCCTCTCTCTCTCACACACACACACACTGTCCCTCTCTCTCTCACACACACACACCCTGTCCCTCTCTCTCTCTCTCACACACACACACACACACACACACACCCTGTCCCTCTCTCTCTCTCTCACACACACACACACACACACACACACCCTGTCCCTCTCTCTCACACACACACACACACACACACACGCACCCTGTCCCTCTCTCTCTCTCTCTCACACACACACACACACACACACCCTGTCCCTCTCTCTCTCTCACACACACACACACACCCTGTCCCTCTCTCACCCTATCACTCCTTCTCCCTTCCTTCTTAGATTGTCTGACTACTACACGTCTTAGCTGTGAAGCCAATCCCAACGCTGTCCCTCTCTGTGTGTGTGTGTGAGAGAGAGAGGGAGAGAGAGAGAGAGACAGAGAGAGAGAGAGAGAGACAGAGAGAGAGAGAGAGAGAGACAGAGACAGAGAGAGAGATAGAGAGAGAGAGAGAGAGAGAGAGAGAGAGGGGTGAAGAGAAAGAGGAGGTTGGTTTGGGAAGCAAGAAGAAATTGTGCTCTCCTGCCCTCTAGTGTCCAATGAAAGGAAGGTTTTTATGCTCATGATAAAATAAATGAATGGGGCAGCACAGTGGCTCGGTGGTTAGGACTGTTGCCTCACAGCAAGAAGGTCCTGGGTTCAATCCCCACCTGACCCAAGGGCCTTTCTGTGTGGAGTTTGCATGTTCTCCCCGTGTTCGCGTGGGTTTCCTCCGGATACTCCCGGTTTCCTCCCACAGTCCAAAAACATGCAGGTTAATTGGTGACTCTAAATTGTCCGTAGGTGTGAATGTGAATATGAGTGGGAGTTGTTGTCTGTCCCTGTGTGTCGGCCCTGTGATAGACTGGCGACCTGTCCAGGGTGTACCCCGCCTCTCGCCCTGCGTCCGCTGGGATAGACTGGCGACCTGTCCAGGGTGTACCCCGCCTCTCGCCCTGTGTCCGCTGGGATAGGCTGGCGACCTGTCCAGGGTGTACCCCGCCTCTCGCCCTGTGTCCGCTGGGATAGACTGGCAACCTGTCTAGGGTGTACCCCGCCTCTCGCCCTGCGTCCGCTGGGATAGACTGGCGACCTGTCCAGGGTGTCCAGGGGAGGCTGGATGACCTCCTTGTTGAAAGTCCAGCAGCAGCATGCTGGTCGTTTTAATGTTTAGGAGAATTATAAATAACTGAATTAAATATACATAATGGTATATATTTCACAATATTTAATCATTTAAACAGTTAAACTCTACAAACGCCAGAAATGTTGCTAAATGAATATAAATGACAGACACTAACATGCCCTTGGATCACAATAGTATGTTCTTAGTGTAAGCAAAATTCCTGAAACATTATATAAAACATATTCCTTATTTCTTGTTTGTACTGGTCCTCCTCAGGTTGCCCAGTAGGCTGGCCTGCTGTACTGGTCCTCCTCAGGTTGCCCAGTAGGCTGGCCTGCTGTACTGGTCCTCCTCAGGTTGCCCAGTAGGCTGGCCTGCTGTACTGGTCCTCCTCAGGTTGCCCAGTAGGCTGGCCTGCTGTACTGGTCCTCCCTCAGGTTGCCCAGTAGGCTGGCCTGCTGTACTGGTCCTCCCTCAGGTTGCCCAGTAGGCTGGCCTGCTGTACTGGTCCTCCCTCAGGTTGCCCAGTAGGCTGGCCTGCTGTACTGGTCCTCCCTCAGGTTGCCCAGTAGGCTGGCCTGCTGTACTGGTCCTCCCTCAGGTTGCCCAGTAGGCTGGCCTGCTGTACTGGTCCTCCCTCAGGTTGCCCAGTAGGCTGGCCTGCTGTACTGGTCCTCCTCAGGTTGCCCAGTAGGCTGGCCTGCTGTACTGGTCCTCCCTCAGGTTGCCCAGTAGGCTGGCCTGCTGTACTGGTCCTCCCTCAGGTTGCCCAGTAGGCTGGCCTGCTGTACTGGTCCTCCCTCAGGTTGCCCAGTAGGCTGGCCTGCTGTACTGGTCCTCCTCAGGTTGCCCAGTAGGCTGGCCTGCTGTACTGGTCCTCCCTCAGGTTGCCCAGTAGGCTGGCCTGCTGTACTGGTCCTCCCTCAGGTTGCCCAGTAGGCTGGCCTGCTGTACTGGTCCTCCTCAGGTTGCCCAGTAGGCTGGCCTGCTGTACTGGTCCTCCCTCAGGTTGCCCAGTAGGCTGGCCTGCTGTACTGGTCCTCCTCAGGTTGCCCAGTAGGCTGGCCTGCTGTACTGGTCCTCCCTCAGGTTGCCCAGTAGGCTGGCCTGCTGTACTGGTCCTCCTCAGGTTGCCCAGTAGGCTGGCCTGCTGTACTGGTCCTCCCTCGGGTTGCCCAGTAGGCTGGCCTGCTGTACTGGTCCTCCTCAGGTTGCCCAGTAGGCTGGCCTGCTGTACTGGTCCTCCCTCAGGTTGCCCAGTAGGCTGGCCTGCTGTACTGGTCCTCCTCAGGTTGCCCAGTAGGCTGGCCTGCTGTACTGGTCCTCCTCAGGTTGCCCAGTAGGCTGGCCTGCTGTACTGGTCCTCCCTCAGGTTGCCCAGTAGGCTGGCCTGCTGGCCTGTACTGGTCCTCCCTCAGGTTGCCCAGTAGGCTGGCCTGCTGTACTGGTCCGCCATCCGGTTGGACAGTAGGCTGGCCTGCTGTACTGGTCCTCCCTCAGGTTGCCCAGTAGGCTGGCCTGCTGTACTGGTCCTCCCTCAGGTTGCCCAGTAGGCTGGCCTGCTGTACTGGTCCTCCCTCAGGTTGCCCAGTAGGCTGGCCTGCTGTACTGGTCCTCCTCAGGTTGCCCAGTAGGCTGGCCTGCTGTACTGGTCCTCCCTCAGGTTGCCCAGTAGGCTGGCCTGCTGTACTGGTCCTCCCTCAGGTTGCCCAGTAGGCTGGCCTGCTGTACTGGTCCTCCTCAGGTTGCCCAGTAGGCTGGCCTGCTGTACTGGGCCTCCCTCAGGTTGCCCTGTAGGCGGGCGTGCTGTACTGGTCCTCCTCAGGTTGCCCAGTAGGCTGGCCTGCTGTACTGGTCCTCCCTCAGGTTGCCCAGTAGGCTGGCCTGCTGTACTGGTCCTCCCTCAGGTTGCCCAGTAGGCTGGCCTGCTGTACTGGTCCTCCTCAGGTTGCCCAGTAGGCTGGCCTGCTGTACTGGTCCTCCTCAGGTTGCCCAGTAGGCTGGCCTGCCGTACTGGTCCTCCCTCAGGTTGCCCAGTAGGCTGGCCTGCTGTACTGGTCCTCCTCAGGTTGCCCAGTAGGCTGGCCTGCTGTACTGGTCCTCCCTCAGGTTGCCCAGTAGGCTGGCCTGCTGTACTGGTCCTCCTCAGGTTGCCCAGTAGGCTGGCCTGCTGTACTGGTCCTCCCTCAGGTTGCCCAGTAGGCTGGCCTGCTGTACTGGTCCTCCCTCAGGTTGCCCAGTAGGCTGGCCTGCTGTACTGGTCCTCCCTCAGGTTGCCCAGTAGGCTGGCCTGCTGGCCTGTACTGGTCCTCCCTCCCTGCAGCTTGATCAGCTCGCTGCTACTAGACTTTCAACAAAGACCAAAAACATCAACATTTTACAACAATTGCATTTTTCTCATGACCATTGTTTGTTTGTTTACTTCTGCCTTGGTGTTTACTTCTGCCTTGGTGTTTACTTCTGCCTTGGAGTTTAGTTCTGACTATGTCTTCCTGGTGAGTTTCTGCTTATTTTGTGTAAAACACATTTCATAGTTTTTGTTATGTATTTTGATGATTTTTCATGTTTTTTAAATGAGCATAAATTGTTGCCTATTTTACAGATGTGGCCAGGATTGAATTGTACCGGACTGGACCAGACTGGACCGGACTGGACTGGACCGGACTAGACTGGACCAGACTAGACTGGACTAGACTGGACCGGACTGGACCAGACTGGACCGGACTGGACTGGACCGGACTGGACCGGACTAGACTGGACCGGACTGGACCAGACTAGACTGGACTAGACTGGACCGGACTGGATGGACTGGACTGGACCGGACTAGACTGGACCAGACTGGACCGGACTGCACTAGACTGGACCGGACTAGATTGGACTGGACTGGACTTGACTGGACCGGACTGGACTTGACTGGACCGGACTAGATTGGACTGGACTGGACTTGACTGGACCGGACTGGACTTGACTGGACTAGACTGGACCGGACTGGACTGGACTGGACTTTACTGGACTTGACTGGACCGGACTGGACTAGACTGGACCGGACTGGACTAGACTAGACTGGACTGGATTTACTAGACTGGACTGGACTTACTGGTCAGGGTTGGACAGGGTTGGCCTGCCTGGTCTGGCCTGGTCTAGCCTGGTCTGGCCTGGTCTGGGCTGGGCTCGTATTCCAGAGTGTGTTGTGCTCCCAGTGGTCCTGATTGGCTGTCCTGTCAGTGATGTGCTTTCAGTGGTCCTGATTGGCTGTCCTGTCCAGAGGGAGAGCTTTCAGTGGTCCTGATTGGCTGTCCTGTCCAGAGGGAGAGCTTTCAGTGGTCCTGATTGGCTGTCCTGTCCAGAGGGAGAGCTTTCAGTGGTCCTGATTGGCTGTCCTGTCCAGAGGGAGGGCTTTCTTTGCTTTGCTGCCACGGCACCATCAATCCCCCGGGGCAGCGAGCAGGGCTGTGTTTGGCCAGATGGTGGCGTAGGGAGAGGGGAGGGGCAGCGAGCAGGGCTGTGTTTGGTCAGATGGTGGCGTAGGGCGAGGGGAGGGGCAGCGAGCAGGGCTGTGTTTGGTCAGATGGTGGCGTAGGGCGAGGGGAGGGGCAGCGAGCAGGGCTGTGTTTGGCCAGATGGTGGCGTAGGGCGAGGGGAGGGGCAGCGAGCAGGGCTGTGTTTGGCCAGATGGTGGCGTAGGGAGAGGGGAGGGGCAGCGAGCAGGGCTGTGTTTGGTCAGATGGTGGCGTAGGGCGAGGGGAGGGGCAGCGAGCAGGGCTGTGTTTGGTCAGATGGTGGCGTAGGGCGAGGGGAGGGGCAGCGAGCAGGGCTGTGTTTGGCCAGATGGTGGCGTAGGGCGAGGGGAGGGGCAGCGAGCAGGGCTGTGTTTGGCCAGATGGTGGCGTAGGGCGAGGGGAGGGGCAGCGAGCAGGGCTGTGTTTGGTCAGATGGTGGCGTAGGGAGAGGGGAGGGGCAGCGAGCAGGGCTGTGTTTGGCCAGAGGGTGGCGTAGGGCGCGGGGAGGGGCAGCGAGCAGGGCTGTGTTTGGTCAGATGGTGGCGTAGGGCGAGGGGAGGGGCAGCGAGCAGGGCTGTGTTTGGCCAGATGGTGGCGTAGGGCGAGGGGAGGGGCAGCGAGCAGGGCTGTGTTTGGCCAGATGGTGGCGTAGGGAGAGGGGAGGGGCAGCGAGCAGGGCTGTGTTTGGTCAGATGGTGGCGTAGGGCGAGGGGAGGGGCAGCGAGCAGGGCTGTGTTTGGCCAGATGGTGGCGTAGGGCGAGGGGAGGGGCAGCGAGCAGGGCTGTGTTTGGTCAGATGGTGGCGTAGGGCGAGGGGAGGGGCAGGCGGGCAGGGCTGTGTTTGGTCAGATGGTGGCGTAGGGCGAGGGGAGGGGCAGCGAGCAGGGCTGTGTTTGGTCAGATGGTGGCGTAGGGCGAGGGGAGGGGCAGGCGGGCAGGGCAGGGTAACTCCAGAGCCAACTTGGACAGGCTGTTTATTTGGAATGGAGCGCCTGGCACGCTACAGGTCTCAGGTCTGCTCATAGAGAACCATGGAGCAGCCTGTCTGTCTGTCTGTCTGTCTGCCTGCCTGCCTGCCTGCCTCTCTACCTATCTGGCTGACTTACTGTCTGCCTGCCTGTCTGTCTGCCTGCCTGCCAGCCTTCCTGTCTGTCTGTCTGTCGGTCTGTCTGTCTGTCTGTCTGTCTGTCTGTCTGCCTGCCTGCCTGCCTGCCTGCCTGCCTGCCTCTCTACCTATCTGGCTGACTTACTGTCTGCCTGCCTGCCTGTCTGTCTGTCTGTCTGTCTGTCTGTCTGTCTGTCTGTCTGTCTGCCTCAGCCCTCTGAGAGAGACAGGGGGTCACAGGAGGGAGAGGGGGACACAGGAGGGAGAGGGGGGACACAGGAGGGAGAGGGGGGACACAGGAGGGAGAGGGGGGGTCACAGGAGGGAGAGGGGGGTCACAGGAGGGAGAAGGGGGTCACAGGAGGGAGAGGGGGGGTCACAGGAGGGAGAGGGGGGGACACAGGAGGGAGAGGGGGGGACAGGAGGGAGAGGGGGTCACAGGAGGGAGAGGGGGGGTCACAGGAGGGAGAGGGGGGTCACAGGAGGGAGAAGGGGGTCACAGGAGGGAGAGGGGGGTCACAGGAGGGAGAGGGGGGGACACAGGAGGGAGAGGGGGGGACAGGAGGGAGAGGGGGTCACAGGAGGGAGAGGGGGGGTCACAGGAGGGAGAGGGGGGACACAGGAGGAGCTGAGGGTCTAGCTGCTGATCCCGTTCTCCGTATGGTGTGGAGGTGGAGAGCGCCATCATTAATTCCACAGACTTCCAGATGGATCTGTGTGCAGCAGTAATTACACTCACACTGACATCACCCAGACCAAACACTTGGACACGCTGAGTTATTGGGGGGTTCTAAGAGAAACAGAACCGCACGCTGATATCTTTGGGCCTAAAGAACAGAGAACCAGAAAGCTTCTGTGGTCCATCTACGTCAGTGTTAAGCGGTAGCAACACAAACTGAACCATCGTGTTGATCAACACTGTCTGTCACTACAGTCATCAGCAGAATGGAAGCTCTGTCACTAAGTTATCATTCAAAAATGGACTACATAAAATGATGTAAGCAGTATGTAATTCTCTGAGTGTTTTTACACCAGAGCAAAAGAAAGGCTCTCTTTGTTTCAGACATGTTGATAGGCAAAGTAACTCCCCTCCCTCCCTCCCTCCCTCCCTCTCTCTCTCTCTCTCTCTCTCTCTCTCTCTCTTTGTCCACCTCTCGCTCTCTCCTCCCACTTCAAGCTCCACCTACACTGACATCACCACCTCAACATCCAATCAGACAGGGACCAATCTGTCAATGTCAAGCCTGGAGCCAATCAGCATCCATATGGTAATGTCTCCCGGCCAATCGTAGCGAGGCGTTTTGGGAGACGTCCATATAAAGGCAGCCAGTTCCTCCCTGGGAGCCCATTCTAAGAGAGGAGCAGGGGTATTATAGGATGCTGTTACTATCACCATGGGGACAGGGGTATTATGGTATGCTGTTACTATTACCATGGGGACAGGGATATTATGGGTTGCTGTTACTATCACCAGGGATATTATGGGATGCTGTTACTATCACCAGGGGTATTATGGTATGCTGTTACTATCACCATGGGGACAGGGGTATTATGGTATGCTGTTACTATCATGATTGGGACAGGGGTATTATGGTATGCTGTTACTATCACCATGGGGACAGGGGTATTATGGGATGCTGTTACTATCACCATGGGGACAGGGATATTATGGGATGCTGTTACTATCACCATGGGGACAGGGGTATTATGGTATGCTGTTACTATCACCATGGGGACAGGGGTATTATGGTATGCTGTTACTATCACCATGGGGACAGGGGTATTATGGTATGCTGTTACTATCACCATGGGGACAGGGATATTATGGGATGTTGTTACTATCACCATGGGGACAGGGGTATTATGGTATGCTGTTACTATCACCAGGGGGACAGGGATATTATGGGATGTTGTTACTATCATGATTGGGACAGGGATATTATGGGATGCTGTTACTATCACCAGGGATATGATGGGATGCTGTTACTATCACCAGGGATATTATGGGTTGCTGTTACTATCACCATGGGGACAGGGATATTATGGGATGCTGTTACTATCACCAGGGGGACAGAGATATTATGGGTTGCTGTTACTATCACCATGGGGACAGGGATATTATGGGATGCTGTTACTATCACCAGGGGGACAGGGATATTATCGGATGCTGTTACTATCACCAGGGATATTATGGGATGCTGTTACTATCACCAGGGATATTATGGGATGCTGTTACTATCACCATGGGGACAGGGGTATTATGGGATGCTGTTACTATCACCAGGGATATTATGGGATGCTGTTACTATCACCAGGGGGACAGGGATATTATGGGATGCTGTTACTATCACCAGGGATATTATGGGATGCTGTTACTATCACCACGGGGCTGAGACACTGGGAGAGATGCCATTTAGGTTGGCGTATCTTGACTTGACTGAACTAGTCTGATGCTGGTCCAATGAAAGCTAAAGAGAGAGAGCGTGGGGAAGGGGGGAGTGAGAGGGAGAGAGACAGAGAGAGGGAGAGAGAAGAGCCCCACCAAGCAAAACCTCCAGAGCCTTCTGCCAATCTGGTCTACCTGACCTTTGACCTCTGAGATGTGTCTTCCTTGTGTGTTTCTGCTTGCCTAGTCTAAAGCATACTGCACATCTATGAAAGGTGCTCTGCAAATACATTGGATTTGATAGGTGGTCTCTGGGTGGCAGGGTCGTGTGTGTTTGGTTTGGCTTGGTAAGGGTTAGGGGTTAGGGCCCTGTGTGTCTGTTAGTGATTCAATGTCCACTTCCTCCAGTAATGCAGAAATCCCTGCATGGGGCTGCTCTGAGTAGTGTAATGTTATCCCCTGTCTCTCTCAGTGCTTTAGGAATAACCTATGACATAACACTGTAGTAACCAAAACAAACCAGCGTGCACACACACACGCGCGCGCACGCACACGCGCGCACACACACACACACACACACACACACACACACACACACACACAGCCTGGTTTTTACCAGTCATCCTATTAGCCTGTCTGGCCTATGCATCATTATTCATATGGCTTGACTTGGAGCTGTGTCACTCTCTCCCAGTGTGTGTGTGTGTGTGTGTGTGTGCGCGCGTTGAGGTAATGGTTTTTATTCACAAGTGGGCTGTGTGTCAGTCTATGTGTCAATCTATGTGTGTGTGTGTGTGTGTGTGTGTGACGTGACTGAGTGACGTTTGGCTCACACACCTGCTAAGACGAGGACCAGAGCACAAGGCTGTGTTTACGTTAACTCTGGAAACCCTCAGCTAGAACGACCAGAAAGAAAGAAAGATAAATGTAAAGAAAATTATGAAAAATGTCAAACATGTTAATGTTACATTTGGCTGGTGCACCTCTCCCTCCCTCCTATGGGCTGTCTCCTCTGGGCTGGGTCTCCAACAGGAGTTCCGTTCTGAACCACCAGGCGGCGCTCTATCCAGATTACCCATTCTTACTGCAGTGTCCAACTAACAGCAAGCAGAACGCCGGCGCGGAAGTTCCACGGATAGCGATAATAATTGTTCGTCCAGATTGACTGGCTACAATGCTAAGCAAAAACAAACAATAAAAAATGTTTTTTAAAAATGGACGAGAGAGAACATTTACTCAGAAAAAAAATGATTTGAAAGCATATTCATTTTTCAAAAGGCCCCTATGGCAACAAGTGTCTGAAACAAAATGTTCTTAATTCGACTTTGAACGACCAAATGAAGTCGAATGTGGGTCTCTCGGCGATCCAGTGCAAACACACGGGCATCCGTGCAGGTTTCCACAGAGAAGTCTGTTGCGACAGTAGGCCTATGTGTCCACTAGATGGCGGTAGAATACAGCTCTTGGTGGCCAGCTAAAGAACTCTGTTGTGATGGCGAAGATTTCAAAAAGTAACACAAGCCTTAATTATTGGAAAGACAAAACAAGTCATGGATTTATACTAGCGAACGTTTCGATCGGCCAGGTCAATGTCACCTGTAATGATGACCACCAACACTTTCCCTCTCTGTCTATTTATTAGGCCAAACAATTTCATCCTTTACACTGAGTGTAGTGAGATATGTCTCAATAAATAACACAACATTCGGTCTTTTGACTCATAAACCTTTCATAAATGTTATCTAAAATCCCTCTTTGGAAAAAAAGACTCTTATAGACGTCACACGCGGGTGCGTGTAGCCTATATGCTCTAAAACTACAAACAAGCGAAAAAGGTCTTACCTACGTCCTTATCTATTTAACATTTCAAATTCTTTCATATTATGTATTATTGTACCATTTAAATACATCTCTGTGATCATACCAAGACGTTGCATTAATATAATACAAAAATGCATCAACTGTAAATAAGCCTTGTTTGGTTAAATGGAAATCTTGACCTAAAAAACAAACAATGTGTCCAGTTTTATTTCATATCCGATGGTTTTTCTCCATAATGTCTGTTGAATAAAGGGCTTTATGATACCATTCTCGCTCCATAATGTATAGGACTACGTTAAATAAAAAGAATTCTCTCTCTCTCCACAATGTATGTTAAATAAAATACTTCCTATGGTATTCTCCATAATGTATGTAAAATGAAAGACCCAATACCATTCTCTCTCTGTAATCTGTTAAATAAAATACTGGATCTTGGCCTAAGCTCTCGTACATCCGCCTTTATAGTATCCTATGTAGAGTTTCTCTCTCAAAATATCTGACTGATTTCGTTCGCTAGAATTTCAGACACATAATATTTCGTTCAAACATATCACACAGGATACCTCGTAACTTCTTGTATGCACATACATTAGGGCCAATGACTCAATAAACAGGTTATGATTCATCCTAATCTTCCTTTGGTGAAAGTGAAACTGCAATTACGGATTTTTCCACTAACTTGCTGCTGTCGACATTAGGCCTACATAATGAGACAAAGTAGAATATTTATGATAGAACGCAAATGTGAAAGTTGTTGAACGACATAGAATGATGACGCGGATTTCAGCATCCTGTCCAAACCAATCATATTTTACAACTGAATATACTAAAGCTGATTGGCTGTTGAATTGACGGGCGTATGGTTCTAACTACCTCTTACGTTAGAAACCGCGCCCCCATATTAAGCATTCATGTATTCATATAACTCCAATTATGATTGGTCAAAGGACGTTCATGGAAATACGACACGTGTTGATCCACTTATCATATATATATGATTCTTAAGTCATAACAAATATTAACACATAGGGCCTATATTTAGAAAAGCTTAAAGACAAATTAACTTCAACAAAAACATATTGAAGCAAAATGTTTTTTGTTTTTTTTTGTCTTTCGTATATTTTTGATTAATATTGTTATTTGTCCTATTAGCTTCAAAGTAGCAAAATAAATTTTTTCTTTATATGGCAAAGAGGTGAAATCTTTGCTTCTGTATATCAATATTAATAAACGTGTAACTTAATAAAGCCTCTGTAGCAAAATATGCCAATTTAATAAACGTGCGACTTAATAGAGCTTAAAATGTGTGTACAAATAGTGCATATGTTTGCAAATTTTGTTCGCAAACGTACTGTAGCATAACATTTAGTTTTTTAAACATTTACATGAGAAGTTGCAGACCTAAACACAGGGACCACCGTGTCCCATCTCTGCAATAAATTAAACAGAACTTTGTGTTTAAACATAAGACAATGTAACAAAAGCCAGCTTTAAACTTGCCATAATAGCGAAAATATAATGTGACTAAATGCATCAGTAACGTTACATCTGAACTTCGTGAACCAGTCTGTTTCCCCTAATATGGACCTAGAGGAATGCGATCAATCCCTGCACGGC
>JAPMUY010004846.1:317500-342500 GCA_026901105.3 Galaxias olidus
GTCTTACCCTCCATCAATGATCATACATCATACATAAAAAAGTCTGCCGGCCTGTTTGCCTGTCTGTCTGTCTCTCTGCCTGCCAGCCTCTCTGCCTGTCTGTCTGTCTGTCTGTCTCTCTGCCTGCCAGCCTCTCTGCCTGTCCGTCTGTCTGTCTCTCTGCCTGCCTGCCTGTCTGTCTGTCTGTCTGTCTGTCTGCCTGTCTCTCTCTGCCTGCCTCTCTGCCTGCCGTCTGTCTGTCTGTCTCTCTGCCTGCCAGCCTGCCTGCCTGTCTGTCTGTCTGCCTGTCTGTCTGTCTCTCTCTGCCTGCCTGCCTATCTGTCTGCCTGTCTGCCTGTCTGTCTCTCTGCCTGTCTGCCTGCCTGTCTGTCTGTCTCTCTGCCTAACTGCCTGCCTGCCTGCCTATCTGTCTGTCTCTCTGCCTAACTGCCTGCCTGCCTGTCTGTCTGTCTCTCTGCCTGTCTGCCTGTCTGTCTGTCTGTCTGTCTGTCTGTCTGTCTGTCTGTCTGCCTGTGTGCCTGCCTGTCTGTCTCTCTGTCTATCTGCCTGTCTGCCTGTCTGTCTGCCTGCCTGTCTTACCCTCCATCAATGATCTCATCCACCACCAGGAAGCAGCCGTCCATGTTGTCAAGGAGACATCTCTTCTCCACGTTCTTTCTGCAGGGGAGCACACACACACACACACACACACACACACAATACATTAAACACGCACACACACACACACACACACACACACACACACACACACACACACACACACACACACACACACACACACACACACACACACACACACAATACATGAAACACACACACACACACACACACACACACAATACATGAAGCACACACACACACACACAAAATACATGAAACATACACACACACACAAAATACATGAAACACACACACACAAACACACACAAAATACATGAAACACACACACACACACACACACACACACACAAAATACATGAAACACACACACACACACACACACAAAATACATGAAACACACACACACACACACACACACACACACACAAAATACATGAAACACACACACACACACACACACAAAATACATTAAACACACACTGTAAAAAAATAAAGTTGGCTTAACATATAATTATGAGTAACCTGGCTGCCTTAAGATTTTGAGTAAGATGAGCAAAGAATATAGGTTCTGGCAACTTTGTTATTTTAGTTTGATGTACTTCAATTTAAGTTCATGCAACTCACTATGAAAAGTCAATTTGACGAAATTGACATACAGCAAACTGATTATTTAATGATATCGACATTTATTTGAAAGTTGAATAAATACATTTTCTCGATACAGCACTTTAACGCAAACACATCAGGAACCCCCAACAAACACCTTTTTTTCACAATAGGTAACAGAAGGGGAACATATGTTTGACTTGCCTCCCACTATTATTCCCAGTTATCATTTCATGTCAGACAAGCTCCGCCTAGCATTAGCACCGAAATAACATCCGTGCAGCTGCTTTAAGATTCGACAGCTCAACCCAGGCTATTAAAGCTAAACTGACTCAACCACAAGACGTGGTATCAATAATTTCAGAAGTATTAATTTCAGGGGTTGTGATTAATGATAACAGTGTTCAGAGTAAGAGTTGCAAAAAAATATAGTTTTCATATGCCCTTATATAATTTGCTATGTATGTTTAACAGGGATTGTATCACTTTGAGATTACTCTAGCAAAGTAAAGCACAATCCAAATAAATTGTACTATTATTAATATTACATCTTATAACTTGCTGGGATATATGCAAATGTATTACCTCAACGGCCTATCAGGATAGCAGTAACGATGACTATTACTTCAAGCGGTCAAGAGTCATGTGACGTCTTCAGGATGTTAACTCAATTGTTCTTGAGTAAACTTGAATGTCTAAGTTGCATTGACTAATATGTTTTGCTTAACAAGTTGACTCAATGTTTTCTTAATTTTGGTACAACTAACTTATTAAAACAAATTGAACTAACTAAAAGGCCAAATCATTTTTTACAGTGCACACACACACACACACACACACACACACACACAAAATACATGAAACACACACACACACACAAAATACATTTTTCACACACACACACACGACATGAAGCACACACACACACGCACGCACGAATGCACGCACGCACGCAGACACACACACACACACACACACACACACACACACACACACACACACACGAGACATGAAACACACACACACACACACACACACACACGAGTGATGAAACACACACACACTGATCCACACACAAACGAGTGACGAAACACACACACACGAGACATGAAACACACACACACACACACACACACACACACAAACGAGCGACGAAACACACACACAAGAAACATGAAACACATACACACACTAATACACACAGACAAACACCACACGCAAGAGACATGAATCACACACACACATACACACACCACATACAAGACATTAAACACACACACACACACACACACACACACACACACCAAAATAAACAGCTTGTGATCTTAAATGAGCAGAGCCTGTCCCTGATTGAGATGGGAGCTGGCTGGACTCACCTGAGGATCTGAGTGAGAGACTCAAACAGGCAGCTCAACACGGCCATCAACATGAGCTGAACACAGAGAACAGAGCACAGGTTAACCCTAACCCTTAACACAGCCATCAACATGAGCTGAACACATAAAAGAGACACAGTTTAACATCACAGAGACACAGTTTAACATCACAGAGACACAGAGACACAGTTTAACCTCACAGAGACACAGAGACACAGTTTAACCTCACAGAGACGCAGAGACACAGTTTAACATCACAGAGACACAGTTTAACATCACAGAGACACAGAGACACAGTTTAACCTCACAGAGACGCAGAGACACAGTTTAACATCACAGAGACACAGTTTAACATCACAGAGACGCAGAGACACAGTTTAACATCACAGAGACACAGTTTAACATCACAGAGACACAGTTTAACATCACAGAGACACAGAGACACAGTTTAACATCACAGAGACACAGAGACACAGTTTAACATCACAGAGACACAGTTGAACATCACAGAGACACAGTTGAACATCACAGAGACACAGTTTAACATCACAGAGACACAGAGACACAGTTTAACCTCACAGAGACACAGAGACACAGTTTAACCTCACAGAGACACAGAGACACAGTTTAACATCACAGAGACACAGTTTAACATCACAAAGACACAGAGACACAGTTTAACATCACAGAGACACAGAGACACAGTTTAACATCACAGAGACACAGTTTAACATCACAGAGACACAGCTTAACATCACAGAGACACAGAGACACAGTTTAACATCACAGAGACACAGTTTAACATCACAGAGACACAGCTTAACATCACAGAGACACAGAGACACAGAGACACAGTTGAACATCACAGAGACACAGTTTAACATCACAGAGACACAGTTTAACATCACAGAGACACAGTTTAACATCACAGAGACACAGAGACACAGTTTAACATCACAGAGACACAGTTTAACATCACAGAGACACAGTTTAACATCACAGAGACACAGTTTAACATCACAGAGACACAGTTTAACATCACAGAGACACAGAGACACAGTTTAACATCACAGAGACACAGAGACACAGTTGAACATCACAGAGACACAGAGACACAGTTTAACATCACAGAGACACAGTTTAACATCACAGAGACACAGTTTAACATCACAGAGACACAGAGACACAGTTTAACATCACAGAGACACAGTTTAACATCACAGAGACACAGAGACACAGTTTAACCTCACAGAGACACAGAGACACAGTTTAACATCCCAGAGACACAGTTTAACATCACAGAGACACAGTTTAACATCACAGAGACACAGTTTAACATCACAGAGACACAGTTTAACCTCACAGAGACACAGTTTAACCTCACAGAGACACAGAGACACAGTTGAACATCACAGAGACACAGAGACACAGTTTAACATCACAGAGACACAGTTTAACCTCACAGAGACACAGTTTAACCTCACAGAGACACAGAGACACAGTTTAACATCCCAGAGACACAGAGACACAGTTTAACATCCCAGAGACACAGTTTAACATGGTGGGCTACAGCTTACCTCGTTCTCATGGGCACTGCCGGCCACGTAGAAGAAGAGATCAATGCTGCTCTTATACACAATGGTCATCCCCTCCACAAACGCTATCTCATCTAGAGAAGAAGACAGAGAGAGAGAGAGATCAATGCTGCTCTTATACACAATGGTCATCCCCTCCACAAACGCTATCTCATCTAGAGAAGAAGACAGAGAGAGAGAGAGAGAGAGAGAGAGAGAGAGAGAGAGAGAGAGAGAGAGAGAGAGAGAGAGACTGAGTAACCAATAGGCACTGAGGTCACCAGGAGGTTTCAATCCTAAGTCACACATGATTGGCTTACACTTTGAAACAGACCTGAATCACCTCCAAGGGAAATGGCAGCCAGAGAGCAGAGAGGAGAGACACTTTAGACTTATAATGATGGAGAGAACAGGAGGAGAGAGGAGAGACACTTTAGACTTATAATGATGGAGAGAACAGGAGAAGAGAGGAGAGACACTTTAGACTTATAATGATGGAGAGAACAGGAGAAGAGAGGAGAGACACTTTAGACTTCTAATGATGGAGAGAACAGGAGAAGAGAGGAGAGACACTTTAGACTTATAATGATGGAGAGAACAGGAGGAGAGAGGAGAGACACTTTAGACTTATAATGATGGAGAGAACAGGAGGAGAGAGGAGAGACACTTTAGACTTCTAATGATGGAGAGAACAGGAGAAGAGAGGAGAGACACTTTAGACTTCTAATGATGGAGAGAACAGGAGAAGAAAGGAGAGACACTTTAGACTTCTAATGATGGAGAGAACAGGAGAAGAGAGGAGAGACACTTTAGACTTATAATGATGGAGAGAGGGGAGGGGGTAGAGGAGGAGAATCACACTCCGTCTCTAAACACACTCCCTCCTCCTTCGTCCCCCTGGTAACACAACACCGTGGAAACCAAAGGGGCCCTCAACAACCAATGGCAGCTCTACTTCCTCCATGCAGAAACCAATGAGAATCCAGCCTCAGGCTACAATGTCAATTGTTGTGCTGGTCAATCAAAGGAATGTCTAAATGTGTGTTTATTCAGAAGTGTGTGTTACTCAGAAGTGTGTGTGTGTGTGTGTGTGTGTGTGTGAACTGTTAGTTAAACACCATGACTACCACAGTTTTTTGACATCATGAACTCAATTTACATCTGCTCACAATGGAACTGACTGACTGACTGACTGACTGACTGACTGACTGACTGACTGACTGAAGAACTTACTGATTGGCTGGCTGACTGACTGACTGACTGACTGACTGACTGACTGACTGACTGACTGACTGACTGACTGACTGAAGAACTTACTGATTGGCTGGCTGACTGACTGACTGACTGACTGACTGACTGAAGAACTTACTGATTGGCTGGCTGACTGACTGACTGACTGAAGAACTTACTGATTGGCTGGCTGACTGACTGACTGACTGACTGAAGAACTTACTGATTGGCTGGCTGACTGACTGACTGACTGAAGAACTTACTGATTGGCTGGCTGACTGACTGAAGAACTTACTGATTGGCTGGCTGACTGACTGACTGACTGACTGACTGACTGACTGAAGAACTTACTGATTGGCTGGCTGACTGACTGACTGACTGACTGACTGGCTGACTGAATAACTTACTATCAGCTTTGTGAGTCTGACTGACTGGCTGACTGACTGGCTGACTGAATAACTTACTATCAGCTTTGTGAGTCTGACTGACTGACTGACTGGCTGACTGACTGGCTGACTGAATAACTTACTATCAGCTTTGTGAGTCTGACTGACTGACTGACTGGCTGACTGAGTGGCTGACTGAGTGGCTGACTGACTGGCTGACTGACTGGCTGACTGACTGGCTGACTGAATAACTTACTATCAGCTTTGTGAGTCTGACTGACTGACTGACTGGCTGACTGAGTGGCTGACTGAGTGGCTGACTGACTGGCTGACTGACTGGCTGACTGACTGGCTGACTGAATAACTTACTATCAGCTTTGTGAGTCTGACTGACTGACTGAGTGGCTGACTGAGTGGCTGACTGACTGGCTGACTGACTGGCTGACTGACTGGCTGACTGACTGGCTGACTGAATAACTTACTATCAGCTTTGTGAGTCTGACTGACTGGCTGACTGAATAACTTACTATCAGCTTTGTGAGTCTGACTGAGTGGCTGACTGACTGGCTGACTGAATAACTTACTATCAGCTTTGTGAGTCTGACTGACTGGCTGACTGACTGGCTGACTGAATAACTTACTATCAGCTTTGTGAGTCTGGCTGGCTGGCTGACTGAATAACTTACTATCAGCTTTGTGAGTCTGACTGACTGGCTGACTGAATAACTTACTATCAGCTTTGTGAGTCTGACTGACTGGCTGACTGAATAACTTACTATCAGCTTTGTGAGTCTGACTGACTGGCTGACTGACTGGCTGACTGAATAACTTACCATCAGCTTTGTGAGTCTGACTGACTGGCTGACTGAATAACTTACTATCAGCTTTGTGAGTCTGACTGACTGGCTGACTGAATAACTTACTATCAGCTTTGTGAGTCTGACTGACTGGCTGACTGACTGGCTGACTGAATAACTTACTATCAGCTTTGTGAGTCTGACTGACTGGCTGACTGACTGGCTGACTGAGTAACTTACTATCTTTGTAAGTCTGACTGGCTGGCTGACTGAGTGAGTAACTTACTATCAGCTTTGTGAGTCTGTATGTGTGTGTGGTTATGTGCGTGTGTGTTTGTGTGTGTGTGTGTGTGTGTTTATGTATGTGTGTGTGGTTATGTGCGTGTGTTTATGTATGTGTGTGTGTGTGTGTGTGTGTGTGTGTGTGTGTGTATCTTTGTGAGTCTGACTGACTGAGTAACTTACTATCTTTGTGAGTCTGACTGACTGAGTAACTTACTATCAGCTTTGTGAGTCTGGCTGACTGAGTAACTTACTATCTTTGTGAGTCTGACTGAGTAACTTACTATCAGCTTTGTGAGTCTGGCTGACTGAGTAACTTACTATCTTTGTGAGTCTGACTGACTGAGTAACTTACTATCAGCTTTGTGAGTCTGACTGACTGACTGAGTAACTTACTATCTTTGTGAGTCTGACTGAGTAACTTACTATCTTTGTGAGTCTGACTGAGTAACTTACTATCTTTGTGAGTCTGACTGAGTAACTTACTATCTTTGTGAGACTGAGTGAGTAACTTACTATCTTTGTGAGACTGAGTGAGTAACTTACTATCTTTGTGAGTCTGACTGGGTAACTTACTCTCTTTGTGAGTCTGACTGAGTAACTTACTATCTTTGTGAGTCTGACTGACTGAGTGACTGACTGGCTGACTGACTGACTGAGTAACTTACCATCTTTGTGAGTCTGACTGACTGAGTGACTGACTGGCTGACTGACTGACTGAGTAACTTACTATCTTTGTGAGTCTGACTGAGTAACTTACTATCTTTGTGAGTCTGACTGACTGGCTGACTGAGTAACTTACTATCTTTGTGAGTCTGACTGACTGAGTAACTTACTATCTTTGTGAGTCTGACTGAGTAACTTACTATCTTTGTGAGTCTGACTGACTGGCTGACTGAGTAACTTACTATCTTTGTGAGTCTGACTGACTGAGTAACTTACTATCTTTGTGAGTCTGACTGAGTAACTTACTATCTTTGTGAGTCTGACTGACTGAGTAACTTACTATCTTTGTGAGTCTGACTGACTGAGTAACTTACTATCTTTGTGAGTCTGACTGACTGAGTGACTGACTGGCTGACTGACTGACTGAGTAACTTACTATCTTTGTGAGTCTGACTGAGTAACTTACTATCTTTGTGAGTCTGACTGACTGGCTGACTGAGTAACTTACTATCTTTGTGAGTCTGACTGACTGAGTAACTTACTATCTTTGTGAGTCTGACTGAGTAACTTACTATCTTTGTGAGTCTGACTGACTGAGTAACTTACTATCTTTGTGAGTCTGACTGACTGAGTAACTTACTATCTTTGTGAGTCTGACTGAGTAACTTACTATCTTTGTGAGTCTGACTGAGTAACTTACTATCTTTGTGAGTCTGACTGACTGAGTAACTTACTATCTTTGTGAGTCTGACTGACTGAGTAACTTACTATCTTTGTGAGTCTGACTGAGTAACTTACTATCTTTGTGAGTCTGACTGACTGAGTAACTTACTATCTTTGTGAGTCTGACTGACTGAGTAACTTACTATCTTTGTGAGTCTGACTGAGTAACTTACTATCTTTGTGAGTCTGACTGAGTAACTTACTATCTTTGTGAGTCTGACTGACTGAGTAACTTACTATCTTTGTGAGTCTGACTGACTGAGTAACTTACTATCTTTGTGAGTCTGACTGAGTAACTTACTATCTTTGTGAGTCTGACTGACTGAGTAACTTACTATCTTTGTGAGTCTGACTGACTGAGTAACTTACTATCTTTGTGAGTCTGACTGACTGACTGACTGAGTGACTGAGTAACTTACTATCTTTGTGAGTCTGACTGACTGACTGAGTAACTTACTATCTTTGTGAGTCTGACTGACTGAGTAACTTACTATCTTTGTGAGTCTGACTGACTGAGTGAGTAACTTACTATCTTTGTGAGTCTGACTGACTGAGTAACTTACTATCTTTGTGAGTCTGACTGACTGAGTAACTTACTATCTTTGTGAGTCTGACTGACTGAGTGAGTAACTTACTATCTTTGTGAGTCTGACTGACTGAGTAACTTACTATCTTTGTGAGTCTGACTGACTGAGTAACTTACTATCTTTGTGAGCCTGACTGACTGAGTAACTTACTATCTTTGTGAGTCTGACTGAGTAACTTACTATCTTTGTGAGTCTGACTGAGTAACTTACTATCTTTGTGATTCTGACTGAGTAACTTACTATCTTTGTGAGTCTGACTGACTGGGTAACTTACTATCTTTGTGAGTCTGACTGAGTGAGTAACTTACTATCTTTGTGAGTCTGACTGACTGGGTAACTTACTATCTTTGTGAGTCTGACTGACTGGGTAACTTACTATCTTTGTGAGTCTGACTGACTGAGTAACTTACTATCTTTGTGAGTCTGACTGACTGAGTGAGTAACTTACTATCTTTGTGAGTCTGACTGACTGAGTAACTTACTATCTTTGTGAGTCTGACTGACTGAGTAACTTACTATCTTTGTGAGTCTGACTGACTGAGTAACTTACTATCTTTGTGAGTCTGACTGACTGAGTAACTTACTATCTTTGTGAGTCTGACTGACTGAGTGAGTAACTTACTATCTTTGTGAGTCTGACTGACTGAGTAACTTACTATCTTTGTGAGTCTGACTGACTGAGTAACTTACTATCTTTGTGAGTCTGACTGACTGAGTAACTTACTATCTTTGTGAGTCTGACTGACTGAGTAACTTACTATCTTTGTGAGTCTGACTGAGTAACTTACTATCTTTGTGAGTCTGACTGAGTAACTTACTATCTTTGTGAGTCTGACTGAGTAACTTACTATCTTTGTGAGTCTGACTGACTGGGTAACTTACTATCTTTGTGAGTCTGACTGACTGAGTAACTTACTATCTTTGTGAGTCTGACTGACTGAGTAACTTACTGTCATCTTTGTGAGTCTGACTGACTGAGTAACTTACTATCTTTGTGAGTCTGACTGACTGAGTAACTTACTATCTTTGTGAGTCTGACTGACTGAGTAACTTACTGTCATCTTTGTGAGTCTGACTGACTGAGTAACTTACTATCTTTGTGAGTCTGACTGACTGAGTAACTTACTATCTTTGTGAGTCTGACTGACTGAGTAACTTACTATCTTTGTGAGTCTGACTGACTGGGTAACTTACTATCTTTGTGAGTCTGACTGAGTAACTTACTATCTTTGTGAGTCTGACTGGGTAACTTACTATCTTTGTGAGTCTGACTGACTGAGTAACTTACTGTCATCTTTGTGAGTCTGACTGACTGGGTAACTTACTATCTTTGTGAGTCTGACTGACTGACTGACTGAGTAACTTACTATCTTTGTGAGTCTGACTGACTGGGTAACTTACTATCTTTGGTAGTCTGACTGACTGAGTAACTTACTGTCATCTTTGTGAGTCTGACTGACTGGGTAACTTACTATCTTTGTGAGTCTGGCTGAGTAACTTACTATCTTTGTGAGTCTGACTGACTGAGTAACTTACTATCTTTGTGAGTCTGACTGACTGAGTAACTTACTATCTTTGTGAGTCTGACTGACTGAGTAACTTACTGTCATCTTTGTGAGTCTGACTGACTGGGTAACTTACTATCTTTGTGAGTCTGGCTGAGTAACTTACTATCTTTGTGAGTCTGACTGACTGGGTAACTTACTATCTTTGTGAGTCTGACTGGGTAACTTACTATCTTTGTGAGTCTGACTGACTGAGTAACTTACTATCTTTGTGAGTCTGACTGACTGGGTAACTTACTATCTTTGTGAGTCTGACTGGGTAACTTACTATCTTTGTGAGTCTGACTGGGTAAGTTACTATCTTTGTGAGTCTGACTGACTGAGTAACTTACTATCTTTGTGAGTCTTGTTGAAAACGTTCTTCTCAAAGTTCCTCTGCTCTTTCATAGAAGGGTAGAGCTCTTTGTCATAGTACTGCAACACAAAGACACACACACACACACACACACACACACACACACACACACACACACACACACACACACACACACACACACACCACACACACACACACACACACACACACAGCAGTGAGTATGCATGGATAAAGAGTGAGTTAGTCAAAGAATAGGTGCATGAGAAGACACAGTGTTTGCCTACCTTTGATAATAGTCTGTTCCCATCATTGTCCAGGATAAAGACAGCCTTTACAGTGTACAGAGAGGGCTCCTGACACACACACACACACACACACACACAATGTTACAGCACGACTGGCTGAGAGTGTCACTGTGTGATGTGGCCATGGAGACGGGCTCAGGACGGGCGGGGGCTAGGGTGTGGCTCAGGACGGGCGGGGGCTAGGGTGTGGATCAGGACGGGAGGGCGCTAGGGTGTGCCTCAGGACGGGCGGGGGCTAGGGTGTGGGTCAGGACGGGCGGGGGCTAGGGTGTGGCTCAGGACGGGCGGGGGCTAGGGTGTGGCTCAGGACGGGCGGGGGCTAGGGTGTGGCTCAGGACGGGCGGGGGCTAGGGTGTGGATCAGGACGGGCGGGGGCTAGGGTGTGGATCAGGACGGGCGGGGGCTAGGGTGTGGATCAGGACGGGCGGGGGCTAGGGTGTGGCTCAGGACGGGCGGGGGCTAGGGTGTGGCTCAGTCAGGACGGGCGGGGGCTAGGGTGTGGATCAGGACGGGCGGGGGCTAGGGTGTGGCTCAGTCAGGACGGGCGGGGGCTAGGGTGTGGATCAGGACGGGCGGGGGCTAGGGTGTGAATCAGAACCGGACCAAAGTTCTGTCATGCACTGACTACACACACACAGCCAAAGTGTACCACAGAACTTAGGCCAGGCTCTGGGGAGAGCACCAGAGGTCAGAGGTCAAGCGGTCAGAGGAGGGCAGAGCTGGTGATGAAATGACAGCCTTGTCCAGAGTTCACAGGCATGTTTCTCATTAGTGAAAAAAACTGAACTGTCTGTACTGTAGCTGGACAGACGAGGATTCAATAGGCACTGAACAACGGACTCCACCCTTAAACAGGGCAGAGTGTTCAAGAAAAAGAAAAGGAAAGAAGAGAAGAGAAGAGAAGAGAAGAGAAACGGGAAAAGTATCTAAAGGCTTCATAGACTAGCACAGCACAGCACAGCACAGCACAGCACAGCACAGCTGGTTTGAGATGTTTCATTTGTTGCCATGTAATCCCATTGGGGTGCTGCGACCGAGCAGACACCTGTAGCGCGAGCCACAGCAGTGGAGAGCATAAAATGGTGCGCTACGCAGAACGCACGCACCCCCCGTGTGAAACCGATCCGAGCGGTGGACGTGGCACACACAGCGCTTTCCTGCCGCTGCACGGTGCCTGTGACGATATACGGCTCTTATAACAACAACAAAACGATAACAACTTCAGACACTTTCACTGCCTGAGTAATACAGCTTAGTATCCGTACTCATCACATTGTGATTCACTGATGAGTTTTGGCTGGATAAACTACAGAATAAAGGAGCTATTTTGTGTTTCAGTAAAAAGCCCATCAACGCTTTCCAACAATTCCTTTAGCTCAAGCCAAGGCCTGAACTGATAATTATTTTAAAAAAGACGGACTGGTCTCTAAAATAGGCGACCACGCACGATTATTTCTAGACTAAAATGTTAAACCCATTAGCCCACAGCGAAAGCGCGAGACAGTGCCGACCCCTCTTATACAGTCCAGCCAAAATGCAACAAATGGTACTTTCTACACAGAATATGTATGCAGGAAACATAACGCCGGCTATTCAAACATAAACTCACACGGCTGTTTTAATGCATTTGCAAGCAGATATTCGCAGATATGTGTTTTAAAGCTCCCTCTGCACACAGATCGCTTACCAGAGAGGTAGAATCCATGGTGGCTCTTTGCTGTGTTGACGTGGACAGGTTTGAGCTGTCATTCTGCGAACGAGCCACGGAGCTACTAACGCGTTAGCTCAATCTCCGCGCAGAAAGGCGCAGTCCTCCTATGGTAAGAGACATATATTTTCATAATAAAACCTCATGCTTTTTATATATTTATAAAAGGAGTTCGAGGCCTAATAGCTTTTCTATAACATACCATTTTCTGTAATCTCTCTTTGCTCGTCTCTATTTGCAATTCGTTCTATAACCAAATAACTAACACACTTTGAAATGTGTGGAAAGTATTAAGCTCACACAGGCTGCACTGCGCTTAAGGCAGCGCTTATGACGGTCATAAATGTGCCATCAGACCGGAAACAATGCCTCTTGAATGGTGGGAGATGTAGTTTATTACTACATAGAAAATGGTAGAAGTGCAGCCTCCACCCCTCCGTACCTTAGATGATTTTATTTCGGGCTCGGCTCTGTTCGCCGTGTCAGATGTGCCAGACGTAGAACGTTGGAACAACAGAATCATTAATAACCTGTTGTATTATCAGAACAACTATTGTGCTTATTTCCTAGGACTCTTGGTCATCGTGGGGTAAGTTTCTGACCTAGTAGCTCAGTGGAAAATAGGTCTCTCTCTTTCTTTCTTTCTTTCTTTCTTTCTTTCTTTCTTTCTTTCTTCTCCTCCTCCTCCTCATCCTCCTCCTTTTGAACAAGTATGTGTGATATGACAAGGATGTTTGGAGGCATTTGGTGTGTCCCTGGGTTTTCTAACAACTGTAGTCACTCTAAAGACAATCAATGTGCAAACTGTGCTGAACTCATTATTAAAAGGTTATTATAACAGCATCCTAGCTGTTGAATCTAAACAATTGTTCCACAGCTGTGACCAAATCGCTATTTGGCGACACAGAAGCTGAACATAACTAATGTTTGCATATATTAACAAAGTTGTAAGTTGATAGTAGATTTGATAAAACTTTTCATAACAATTTTATTTTTATATATATATATATATATACTTTTTAAACTATAAATCTTTTAGTCAGTCAATTGCTCAGGTCAAATTGTATTTATTTTATAACCCCATTCTTGAATAACAGTGAAACCTTCTTAATGTTTTGTCATGTTAGAGGAAGTTTGAGGAATCCTAACAAATTCCTTATGAGGCAATTGTGTAGAACTACGATTACATAATGTATCCAGTTAAACAGACTTTCTAACACGTGGCCCTCTCCACCTCCTCCCTCTCCTCCTCCTCCTCCACCACCTCCTCCTCCACCTCTCCTCCACATCTTCCTCCCTCTCTCCCCCTCCTCCTCCCCCTCCACCTTCTCCTCCCTCTTTACCCCTTCTCCTCCCCCTCCACCTCCTCCTCCTCCTCCCCCTCCTCCTCCTCTCCTCCACCTCTTCCTCCTCTCTCTCCCCCTCCACCTCTCCTCCACCTCTCCTCCACCTCTTCCTCCCTCTCTCCCCCTCCACCTCTCCTCCTCCTCCTCCTCCTCTCCTCCACCTCTTCCTCCCTCTCTCCCCCTCCACCTCTCCTCCACCTCTCCTCCACCTGTTGCTGCCTGTCTCCCGGTCCTCAGATGCTAGTTCTCCTGCTCCTCTCCTCCACCTCTTCCTCCCTCTCCTCCACCTCTTTCTCCCTCTCCTCCTTTCCCCTACCCCTCTTCCCTCTAGCTAACTGTGCCCTCTCCACCTCCTCCCTCTCTCCCCCTCCATCTCCCCCTCCTCCTTTCCCCTACCCCTCTTCCCTCTAGCTAACTGTGCCCTCTCCACCTCCTCCCTCTCTCCCCCTCCACCTCTTCCTCCCTCTCTCCCCCTCCATCTCCCCCTCCTCCTTTCCCCTACCCCTCTTCCCTCTAGCTAACTGTGCCCTCTCCACCTCCTCCCTCTCTCCCCTCCACCTCTTCCTCTCTCTCCCCCTCCATCTCCCCCTCCTCCTTTCCCCTACCCCTCTTCCCTCTAGCTAACTGTGCCCTCTGGACCTCCTCCTGGGCGTTGGCGTGGTAACGGCTCTGTTTGTGGTCTTGGTGTGGGTGGCGGAGAAGCAGGCTCCTATCCGGAGATTCAGGAGGAACCATCCCTCTCTGGCTCAGCTACCTGCTGCTCTCTGCTCTGGGAGGGACTGCTGTGTTCTTCTGCAGCATCACCCTACCCATACTGAGTGAGAGCACACACACACACACACACACACACACACACACACACACACACACACACACACACTAACACACAATCTAACACACACACTACCTGCTGCTCTCTACTCTGGGAGGGACTGCTGTGTTCCTCTGCAGCATCACCCTACCCATACTGAGTGAGAGCACACACACACACACACACACACACACACACTAACACACAATCTAACACACACACTACCTGCTGCTGTCTGTCCTGGGATGACTGTTTTCTTGTGCAGCATGGCCTTACCTATACTGAGTGGAAACACACATACTAAGACACTGTGTCTCTGTCTATGTCGTGTGTCCCCCCCCCCCCTCTCTGTCTCTAGTGGTTCTGGTCCATGCACCTTTGAGGCTGCGTAGCCTGGAGAACAAGGTGGAGAACAAGCTGGAAAGCATCGGCCTGAGGAGGACTCCCATGGGTCTGCTACTGGAGGCCGTGAGACGGGAGCAGGAGGCTGGGTCCTAGAGGAGGAGGAGGAGGAGGAGGAAGAGGAGGAGGAAGAGGAGGACTCCCATGGGTCTGCTACTGGAGGCCCTGAGACGGGAGCAGGAGGCTGGGTACTAGAGGAGGAGGAGGAAGAGGAGGAGGAAGAGGAGGAGGACTCTCATGGGTCTGCTACTGGAGGCCTTGAGATAGGAGCAGGAGGCTGAGTCCTAGGGGAGGAGGAGGAGGAGGAAGAGGAGGAGGACTCCCATGGGTCTGCTACTGGAGGCCCTGAGATAGGAGCAGGAGGCTGAGTCCTAGGGGAGGAGGAGGAGGAGGAGGAAGAGGAGGAGGAAGAGGAGGAGGACTCTTATGGGTCTGCTACTGGAGGCCCTGGGACTGGAGCAGGAGGCTGAGTCCTAGGGGAGGAGGAGGAGGAGGAAGAGGAGGAGGACTCCCATGGGTCTGCTACTGGAGGCCCTGAGATAGGAGCAGGAGGCTGAGTCCTAGGGGAGGAAGAGGAGGAGGAAGAGGAGGAGGACTTCCATGGGTCTGCTACTGGAGGCCCTGGGACAGGAGCAGGAGGCTGAGTCCTAGGGGAGGAGGAGGAGGAGGAAGAGGAGGAGGAAGAGGAGGAGGACTCCCATGGGTCTGCTACTGGAGGCCCTGAGATAGGAGCAGGAGGCTGGGTCCTAGAGGAGGAGGAGGAGGAGGAAGAGGAGGAGGACTCCCATGGGTCTGCTCCTGGAGGCCCTGTGATAGGAGCAGGAGGCTGAGTCCTAGAGGAGGAGGAGGAGGAGGAAGAGGAGGAGGACTCCCATGGGTCTGCTACTGGAGGCCCTGAGATAGGAGCAGGAGGCTGAGTCCTAGGGGAGGAGGAGGAGGAGGAAGAGGAGGAGGAAGAGGAGGAGGACTCTCATGGGTCTGCTACTGGAGGCCCTGGGACAGGAGCAGGAGGCTGAGTCCTAGAGGAGGAGGAGGAGGAGGAAGAGGAGGAGGACTCCCATGGGTCTGCTACTGGAGGCCCTGGGACAGGAGCAGGAGGCTGAGTCCTAGGGGAGGAGGAGGAGGAGGAAGAGGAGGAGGACTCCCATGGGTCTGCTACTGGAGGCCCTGGGACAGGAGCAGGAGGCTGGGTCCTAGGGGAGGAGGAGGAGGAGGAAGAGGAGGAGGACTCTCATGGGTCTGCTACTGGAGGCCCTGGGACAGGAGCAGGAGGCTGAGTCCTAGAGGAGGAGGAGGAGGAGGAAGAGGAGGAGGACTCCCATGGGTCTGCTACTGGAGGCCCTGGGACAGGAGCAGGAGGCTGGGTCCTAGAGGAGGAGGAGGAGGAGGAAGAGGAGGAGGACTCCTATGGGTCTGCTACTGGAGGCCCTGGGACAGGAGCAGGAGGCTGAGTCCTAGGGGAGGAGGAGGAGGAGGAAGAGGAGGAGGACTCCCATGGGTCTGCTACTGGAGGCCCTGAGATAGGAGCAGGAGGCTGGGTCCTAGGGGAGGAGGAGGAGGAGGAAGAGGAGGAGGACTCCTATGGGTCTGCTACTGGAGGCCCTGGGACTGGAGCAGGAAGCTGGGTCCTAGAGGAGGAGGAAGAGGAGGAGGCTTTGGGACAGTTCTCCATGCTAATATAGTCCTATTAATGTTTTCTTTCATTCCTTGGTTGGTCTGGACTGTTAGGAATGTTCTACACCAGGGTTAGGGTTAGGGTTAGGGTTGTTGCGTTGGTCTGGACTGTTAGGAATGTTCTACACCAGGGTTAGGGTTAGGGTTAGGATTGTTGCGTTGGTCTGGACTGTTAGGAATGTTCTACACCAGTCCCCTCCGTCATGCTGTTCCATCAGAACAGGCGGAGCAGCTTTCCTCAGATCCTAAAGGGTCAAAGGTCGTGGTAGGATGATCCTACAGGGTTAGAGGTTGTGGTGGTGTTAGTTGAAGCACAGAATGTGTGTAGAAAGGTAACCACTCACATCTAGGTTATTTATTATGCCTTTACAAAGGGCCCACTTATATATGCCATGATCTGTGTTTGATTTAGCTGGTCTGGTCAAGAGAAATGCTGGCTGGGTACCATTTCCATAACGCCTCATTTCCTTTCCTTAGTCTTTGGAAGGTCCTAAAGGTTACTGTATCTAACCCTAGCCCTAAAGGTTACTGTATCTAACCCTAGCCCTAAAGTTTACTGTATCCAACCCTAGCCCTAAAGGTTACTGTATCTAACCCTAGCCCTAAAGGTTACTGTATCTAACCCTAGCCCTAAAGTTTACTGTATCCAACCCTAGCCCTAAAGGTTACTGTATCGAACCCTAGCCCTAAAGGTTACTCTATCGAACCCTAGCCCTAAAGGTTACTGTATCTAACCCTAGCCCTAAAGGTTACTGTATCTAACCCTAGCCCTAAAGGTTACTCTATCGAACCCTAGCCCTAAAGGTTACTGTATCTAACCCTAGCCCTAAAGGTTACTGTATCTAACCCTAGCCCTAAAGGTTACTGTATCTAACCCTAAAGGTTACTGTATCTAACCCTAAAGGTAACATGGGGTTGTCCACCACAGTTCCCTGATGAATGTGAGATGAGATCATTCATGGTTTCAGTGCCACAAACTAAGTGATTGTTAACGGTGTAACTGAAGGATATTGAACAAACCCACTTGTTTTTCCTGTTTCTGCCTTACAGCCGTTCACCGTGTTATTAGCGTGGTTTATACCAACTAGTTAGCCCTACCCTAGCCCTGTCCTTGCCCTGTCCTAGCCCTGCCCTAGCCCTGTCCTAGCCCTGCCCTAGCCCTGTCCTAGCCCTATTCTAGCCCTGCCCTAGCCCTGTCCTTGTCCTACCCTAGCCCTGTCCTAGCCCTGTTCTAGCCCTGTCCTAGCCCTATTCTAGCCCTGCCCTGGCCTTGCCCTAGCCCTGTCCTAGCCCTATTCTAGCCCTGCCCTAGCCCTGTCCTTGTCCTACCCTAGCCCTGCCCTAGCCCTATTCTAGCCTGCCCTAACCCTGTCCTAACCCTGCCCTAGCCCTGTCCTAGCCCTATTCTAGCCCTGCCCTAGCCCTGTCCTTGTCCTACCCTAATCCTGCCCTAGCCCTGTCCTAGCCCTGCCCTAGCCCTGTCCTAGCCCTGCCCTAGCTCTATTCTAGCCTGTCCTAGCCCTGCCCTAGCCCTTTTCTAGCCTGCCCTAGCCCTGTCCTAGCCCTATTCTAGCCCTGCCCTAGCCCTGTCCTTGCCCTGCCCTAGCCCTGCCCTAGCCCTATTCTAGCCCTGCCCTAGCCCTGTCCTAGCCCTGCCCTAGCCTTGTCCTAGCCCTGCCCTAGCTCTATTCTAGCCTGTCCTAGCCCTGCCCTAGCCCTTTTCTAGCCTGCCCTAGCCCTGTCCTAGCCCTATTCTAGCCCTGCCCTAGCCCTGTCCTTGTCCTACCCTAGCCCTGTCCTAGCCCTGCCCTAGCCCTATTCTAGCCCTGCCCTAGCCCTGCCCTAGCCCTGCCCTAGCCCTGCCCTAGCCCTGTCCTAGCCATTTTCTAGCCTGTCCTAACCCTGCCCTAGCCCTGTCCTAGCCCTGCCCTGACCTGCCCTAGCCCTATTCTAGCCTGTCTTAGTCCTGCCCTAGCCCTATCCTAGCTCTGCTCTAGCCCTAGCCCTATTCTAGCCTGTCCTAGCCCTGCCCTAGCCCTATTCTAGCCGGTCCTTGGCCTGTTCTAGCCCTATTCTAGCCTGTCCTAGCCCTATTCTAGCCTGTCCTAGCCCTGTTCTAGCCCTATTCTAGCCTGTCCTAGCCCTGTCCTAGCCTGTCCTAGCCTTGTTCTAGCCCTGCCCTAGCCCTGCCCTAGCCCTGCCCTAGCCCTATTCTAGCCTGTCCTTGGCCTGTTCTAGCCCTATTCTAGCCTGTCCTAGCCCTGTTCTAGCCTGTCCTAGCCTTGTTCTAGCCCTGTCCTAGCCCTGCCCTAGCCCTGTCCTAGCCCTATTCTAGCCTGTCCTTGGCCTGTTCTAGCCTGTCCTAGCCTGTTCTAGCCTTGTTCTAGCCCTGTCCTAGCCCTGTCCTAGCCCTGTCCTAGCCCTGTCCTAGCACTGACTGACCCTGTAGTAGCCCTGTCCTAGCCAGTGGTAATTTGTCAACGAAAATTTGGACTAAAAGTATTCGTTGACGGTCTTTTTTTCATGGCTAAATTAAATTAAAAAATATTGACGATGAAAATGAATATTAAATCTCTGTTCATTATGCATATGTAGCCCTGTTCTAGCCCTGTCCTAGCAGTGTTTTGGCCTGCTGTAGCCCTGTTCCTACAGCGCTGCAGTACAGGGTTAGGGTTAGGGTTCGGGTTCCTAGCGCTGCAGTACAGGGTTAGGGTTAGGGTTAGGGTTCCTAGCACTGCAGTACAGGGTTAGGGTTAGGCATTCCAGGGTCTCCCTCTGCACTCAAACTAAGGGCGTCGCTAGTGTGTTGTATGGTGGCGTGTGTTACCAATGTGTCACTAGCGTGTTGTCCAGCATGTGTTACCAACGTGTCGCTAGTGTGTTACCAAGGGGTCGCTACCGTGTTGTCCAGCGTGTCACCAACGCGTTGCTAGTGTGTTGCCAACGTGTACCCAGTGTGTTGTACCACGTGTGTTACCAACGGGTCGCAAGCGTGTTACCAACGTGCCGCTAGCATGTTAAACAGTGTTTAACGTGTCGCTAGCGTGTTACCAATGTGCCGCTAGCATGTTAAACAGTGTGCTTAACGTGTCGCTAGCGTGTTGTACTATGGCAAGCCAAACAGTTAAAAAAGACAAATTTTCACATGTAAACACGTGAACAACACGTTAACTACGTGCAAACAACATGTTAACGTGCTGTTTACATGTTGTTAACGTTTTGTTAAGATGTGAAAAATCAACATGTAATCAACACGTAGTTAACGTGTTGTTTGAACGTAGTTAACGTGTTGTTCACGTGTTGTTTACGTGTTACAATTTGAGTGTTTTTGAACTGTGTGGCTTTCCATATTGTACAGTTACCAACGTATCGCAGTGTTGAGCATGGTAGGAAGCAAGTAGGGGCGCACGTAATATTCTGGCTGTATCCAAACAAATTAAAACGCAGATGACAAAGAACTGGAGCAGATAGGCTGATTTATAATAGCCTTCGAATCATTTTAGTGGTTTTCAATGCACTTAGCAAGTCTTAGCTTGTAGCCTACATATAGGCTGTATATGTTACAACTGTTATATGTATTGTTCGATAAACTGTATGTGAATGTACTGCACATTGGTCAGCTCTGCTTGTTTTAAACGTGCTCTATAAATTAACTTGATTTGATTTGATATAAGAAAATATAAAAAGCAGTGAGCAACCTTCGTTTCGTTGTTTATACTTCCGCGGGACATGAACGGGAGTTTCCGTGACGTGTCTGTGCTTCTTCTACGGTTTTGTGTACATTCTGGATTACTGAATGCGACACTGCCACTTAGTGGGCCCGTTAAACTTTTGTTGAAGTATGTAGGCAAACTACTGTGCGAACGTAAGCGCCGAATGAACGTTTACATTCGCTATCGCGCTCACGGAGCAATATAAACCAGGCTTTAGGGCTTGTGTATGTGTGTGTATGTAGCTCTGCTCTGCAGTCTACCCTATCTTTCTCCTGTTCTGTGAATAAACCATAAAGGTAATTTATTTAATAATAGTGATAATAATAAGAGGGGCAAAGTTAAAAAGTAAAAGTCGGATATGTTTTTCCAGGTTTTAAATCTATTATTAATAATGAAGTATCAATAACGCCCTGACTTGTCCATGGCACTTCGAGGTTGTTTTCCTCCAAGAAGAGGCGGAGACTTTAAATACATTGCAGTCCCCTTATTTGCCGATTGTTTACGAAGGTTACGTCACTCGGGAGGAGACAGTTACGTCGCGAGCGAAAGGAGCGTGTTTAAAACTCTTGAGCGCTGACGTGAGACAGAACAAAACAACTGGAATACTTACAGAGGCGAAATTGAAGCTTGACGGCTATACCTTCCACTGCTTTTGCGCCCTGAATACTGACAACAGGGTAAGATACCAGTATACTTAAAACATTTACACACTTGTTCAATTTAGTTTTTTTTTTTTCCATAACCCCGCTGTCATTAAGTCTGTGGTTATTTATACATGTCCTTAATAGTTGGCTTCTTTTTGAAAGTTGGCGTCAAATATGTCAAATTTATTTAGCACTCCTTTAGTTTAATGACTGTTAATTGTTTAACATTGTCTTGGAAATCGGCGGTTAAACAAATAGGGACATCTCACGTTATAGATCCTGTTCAACAGGTTTACAACACAGCATAACAGCAAACGGCGCTGACAACTTTACCGGTTACAAACGCGGAAAACGACACTTACTGAAAACGAACAAAACAATGAATGCTCTGTATATTTTTAAACGTATATCGTTGACATAGCCTATGTAGATAATAAATATATACGTCATCCCAAGTGAGAATAGTTCTCATTGAGCAGATATTGTCGAAGGAAATGGTCTTACATCAGGTTGCGAGAGTGGGAGTGACCATTCGTAGCAAGATTGGGTTGTTCTAGAACTATGGCGAAGTTGCTGCTGGTTAGTATCGATAAGAACAGCTAGCTATGTCCTAACCTTACTCCATCCCGCTTTCACTCCACGCTTAATAATCTCCTATTATCTCTGCTGTTGTTATCTTTAGAACAGTATGTTTAACCCGATCGGCATTCGTTTTGTAACAGTAAGCTAATATTATGATTGCTCTGATAGGACGCTTCCTTGCGATGAGTGAGAATGTTGTGTTGGCTTGAACGCAGGTCCAGCGCTACTATCCTGAGTGTTACAAACGAGGCCAGCGTCTAAAAATAGTTTTTTTTTAGTGAGAGCTGTTGTCTTCCCGTTTCCATGTGGTCTATATAAACACATGTTCTTCCATTCCTCGTAAGGCGGACCTGTTTCAACTCTCAACTCACCACGGACAGCCTTTGAGATTCTAAAGAGAGACTTTCACCTTTGAACCCTCCCAGACAGACAGAGCTTTCCTGCTCTTCATCGTGGTCCTCCTCCTACTCTGTCCTGACGGACACACGCTGCTTCCCGATGCTCTACCTGAAGAAGTACCTGGCGGAGGGGCTGGTGCAGGTGGCCCTCCTCCTCAGCCTGGCTGGGGTCAGAGTGGACGTGGGCTCCTACCTGCACCCCTGGGGGGGACAGCACCACACCCTGGGGCCCACTGACACCCTCACCCGGACCCAGGTCCGCAACCTCCAGAACCGGGCCGACGCCATCGCCATGCACCCCAAGAGCGTGGACCTGGAGGAGTCCTCCACCTCCAGGAGGCTGCTGGGCTGGGTCCGCTCACTGGACCGACTCCAGGTACCGGGGGGGGGGGGGGGGGTACTAGAGGAGAGGAGAGGGTTGTTATGCTTTTATTATCTTTACTTTCTCTTTCTTTCCTCAACAATACACTCACCACATACACCCTCTCTCTCTCTCTCTCTCTCTCTCTCTCTCTCTCTTTCACACACACACACACACACACACACACACACACACACACACAGGAAACCACCTGAAATCTGCTTCAGTTAGAAAAAAGTAGAATATGTACGTTTGAATATTCCAACGTTCCAACATTCCGTGTTCCATGGTGTGAGCAGGTTCCGGTCTGGGAGCTGGAGACTTGGCTGGTCCACAGGGAGACGGACAGAGACCTGTCCAGCCCCCCATTGGACCTGGAGGAGCACCAGAGGAGGTCCAGGCTGAACAGAACCGCTGGGCTGAACCTGGGCAACCTCAACCTGGAGATGGAAGAGGAGGAGGAGGAGATGGAGCAGGTCAGATATACATTTACCTCTCTCTCTCTCTCTCTCTCTCTCTCTCTCTCTCTCTCTCTGTGATATGGCCACGTAGAGGTAGAATTGATTTGGCCACATAGACATAGAATTATAGATCTGTGATATGGCCACACATAGGTAGAATTATAGATCTGTGATTTGGCCACATACACGTGGAATTATAGATCTGTGATATGGCCACGCAGAGGTAGAATTATAGATCTGATTAGGCCACATAGACGTAGAATTATAGATCTGTGATATGGCCACGCAGAGGTAGAATTATAGATCTGATTAGGCCACATAGACGTAGAATTATAGATCTGTGATATGGCCACGCAGAGGTAGAATTATAGATCTGATTAGGCCACATAGACGTAGAATTATAGATCTGTGATATGGCCACGCAGAGGTAGAATTATAGATCTGATTAGGCCACATAGACGTAGAATTATAGATCTGTGATATGGCCACGCAGAGGTAGAATTATAGATCTGTGATATGGCCACGCAGAGGTAGAATTATAGATCTGTGATATGGCCACGCAGAGGTAGAATTATAGATCTGTGATATGGCCACGCAGAGGTAGAATTATAGATCTGTGATATGGCCACGTAGACGTAGAATTATAGATCTGTGATGGCCACGCAGAGGTAGAATTATAGATCTGTGATATGGCCATGCAGAGGTAGAATTATAGATCTGTGATATGGCCACGCAGAGGTAGAATTATAGATCTGTGATATGGCCACGCAGAGGTAGCCCTGGGAGGGTGGAATCACTAGGAGAAAACACCCTCTGAGTAAACACACACACACACACACACACACACACACACACACACAGGCCGTGGGGACTTCCAGGCTTTTCCTCCAGAAGGAAATAGAAGTTTCCAGAATGTTCATTAAGTTAATTATAAACTGGGATAGATGTCACTCAGATTGCACTGTTACTACATTCTGACTGGGTGACAGACAGGCAGGCAGACAGACAGGCATGCAGACAGACAGGCATGCAGACAGACAGGCATGCAGACAGACAGACAGGCATGCAGGCAGACAGGCAGGCAGACAGACAGGCATGCAGGCAGGCAGACAGACAGACAGACAGGCAGGCAGACAGACAAACAGACAGACAGACAGACAGACAGGCATGCAGACTATTTGATCAGACAGACAGACTTTTTGATCAGACAGACAGACAGGCATGCAGCCTATTTGATCAGACAGACAGACAGACAGACTATTTGATCAGACAGACAGACAGACAGACTATTTGATCAGACAGACAGACAGACAGACAGACAGGCATGCAGACTATTTGATCAGACAGACAGACAGACTATTTGAGCAGACACACAGACAGACAGACAGACAGGCATGCGGACTATTTGATCAGACAGACAGACAGACAGACAGACAGACATGCAGACTATTTGATCAGACAGCTGGCTGTACTGTTGTCTCTGTGTGTATGTGTGTGTGTCTGTGACTGGGTTGGGTTAGGGTTGGGTTGGGTTAGGGTCAGGTAAACAGGAGGGGTCGTTGAGCAACATGTTCTGTCCTACATGGTCATGTTCTAGCACCGGAGTCAGACCCAGGGCAGGCGTGTGTGTGTGTGTGTGTGTGTGTGTGTGTGTGTGTCACACACACTGGGCTGGGTTGATGTGAGGCTGTTGTTGAGGGCATGAGCCAGGCTATGAAACATTCTTCCAGGACTATAAATAGATGTGTAAATGTAGACAGCCTATATGTCTAGTTTGGATTCACATACAGACACCCATTAATACACACAGAAATAAATACATAACATACACACATACATACATACATAAATACATACATAAATACA
>JAPMUY010004847.1:0-34224 GCA_026901105.3 Galaxias olidus
GTCTGGTCATTTAGGCAGACGGAAGACCTATGATCGTGTTCTTAGGTGTTTCTTTTGGCCAGGTCTGAAGACAGATGTTATACGGTTCTGTCGTACCTGCCACGTTTGTCAACTTACAGGAAAACCTAATCAGGTTATTGCCCCGGCTCCTCTGCATCCGATCCCCGCGATGGGAGAACCGTTCGAACATGTGTTAGTTGACTGTGTGGGTCCTTTGCCAAGATCAAAGTCAGGGAATGAGTATTTGCTGACTATAATGTGTGCTGCTACTAGATATCCTGAGGCGATTCCGCTGTGTAAAATTACGACGCAGTCGGTTATTAAGGCTTTAACCAAGTTCTTTTCGACGTTTGGGCTTCCTAAAGTTGTGCAGACTGATCAAGGCACAAATTTTATGTCGCGCACATTGGCTCAGGTGATGAAATGTCTGTCCATCACCCACCGTATCTCAAGCGCTTACCATCCTGAGACTCAAGGTGCGCTGGAACGGTGGCACCAAACTTTCAAATCTGTCCTTCGCAAATACTGTCTAGAGACCGGAAAAACATGGGATGAAGGAGTCCCGTTTGCCCTGTTTGCCGTTAGGGAAATTGTTCAGGACTCTACTGGATTCAGTCCAGCGGATCTTGTGTTTGGACACACGGTACGTGGTCCGCTTAGGGTGCTGAAAGAGAGCTTTATGTCAGTCCCTCCGGATGGACCTAGTCCTACACGGAGCGTATTGACATATGTGAGTAACTTCCGTGAACGATTACATGAAGCTTGGGAGTTCGCTAAGGAAGCTCTTGCTTCATCGCAGGATAAAATGAAACGGCGCTTTGATCGGAGAGCCGTTCCTCGTTCATTGCAGCCAGGTGACCAGGTTTTGGTGCTGTTACCCGTTGTTGGTTCCTCCCTCTCTGCTCGCTTTTCTGTTCCCTATATTATTGAGAAAAAATTAGGAGAGACCGATTATGTGGTCCGTACACCGGATAGGAGACGTCAATCTCGCGTCTGTCATATTAATATGCTGAAGCGTTATCATGCCCGAGAGAAAACCCAGACAGCTGATGAAGACCCGACAGCAGGGCCCGCTGTCGTCTCAACTGTGCCTGTGGCTTTACTCACTAGCTTACATAACGTTCCTACAGGTGACGATGATGGTGTGGAGTTGAGCAAGGCTCCCCAGTTGACGCCCCGGTTAGACAATTCCTTAATGCTTCAGTCGTTACCCACTGCGTTGGCCCACCTAACAAAAGACCAGGAACTGAGCATAGTTGCCTTAGTGCAAGAGTTCCCCTGTCTTTTTAATGATGTGCCCACCCGTACCACGGTTTTGGAGCATGACATAGATGTCGGCTCCGCAACCCCGATTAAACAACACCCGTACCGAGTGAACGCGTTTAAACGCGCAGTCATGAAGCAGGAAGTATCTTATCTAGTAGAGAACAGTTTAGCACGACCCAGTGCGAGCCCATGGAGTTCGCCGTGCCTGTTGGCACCCAAACCTGACACCACTTTCAGGTTTTGCACCGACTTTAGAAAGGTGAACAAAGTCACCAAGCCTGACTCTTATCCTCTGCCTAGGCTGGACGATTGCATTGGCACGATCGGCTCCGCCAGGTATGTTACAAAGCTAGACCTGCTGAAAGGTTATTGGCAGGTGCCTCTGACAGCTCGGGCGTCAGAGATCTCCGCCTTTGTCACGCCTGACAATTTTTTGCAGTATTCAGTGATGGCCTTTGGCATGTGCAATGCGCCCGCTACTTTTCAGAGGCTGGTAAATACTGTTCTGGAGAATGTCCCAGCCTGTACGGCTTACCTCGATGATCTGGTGGTGTACTCTGCTGACTGGTGTTCTCATATCGGAACATTAAGGGCTGTGTTTGATCGGTTGGCCGAAGCTGCCTTGACTCTGAACCTCGCCAAATGCGAGTTTGGTAAAGCCACGATCACCTACTTAGGTAAACAGGTAGGGAGAGGGCAGGTGCGCCCTATTGAAGCTAAGGTGGAAGCTATCAATGTCTTCCCAATCCCCACCACACGGCGTGAGCTGCGCCGCTTCCTGGGGATGGCGGGTTACTACAGAGGGTTCTGTCTGAACTTCTCCTCTGTTGTGGCTCCGCTGACTGGTTTACTCAGTCCGTCTGTTCAGTTTGTGTGGTCGGCAGACTGTCAAGCTGCGTTTGAATGCGTAAAAGCCCTATTGTGCAGTTCGCCTGTCCTGGCAGCTCCGGACTTCGTTAGGCCCTTTAAGCTGGAAATCGATGCCAGTGCTGTGGGTGCAGGGGCGGTTCTAGTCCAAGAGGATTCGGCTGGGCTAGTTCACCCAGTTTGCTATTTCTCTCGGAAGTTTAACCCGTGCCAGAGTCGTTACTCTACGATAGAGCAGGAAACATATGGCCTTGCTTCTGGCCCTTCATTTTTTTGAAGTGTACGTTGGTTCCAGTGCCTTGCCTGTGGTTGTGTTTACTGACCACAACCCCTTGGTGTTTCTGGACCGTATGTGCAACCACAACCAACGCCTAATGCGTTGGGCGTTGTTGGTGCAAGGGTACAATCTAGAGGTCCATCATAAGAAGGGCACCGAAAACGTTGTTGCAGACGCTCTGTCTCGGGGAGTGTAGGCGGTGTGTAATGTCTGTGGCCGTCATTTGTTTTGTGTGTTGGGTTTTCACAAGCCGGTGGTGCTTGCGTTTAAGGGGGGGGAGTGTTACGGACGGCGATATATATTAGTTTGTCCGTATGTGTTGTGAATTTGGTTTGTTTGTTCCCTCCCTCTGTTTCTCCCCTTTACTATCCTTCCCTATGCAGGTGACCGTTCCCTATTGGCTGTCTTCCTCCGGTCGTCAAGAGTGCGCCAGCTGCCGGCCCAATCCCGTGTCTGTCCGTCACTATTTAAATTTCCCGCCATACCCAGAGAGGGAGACACTGGCGTAGAGAGAGAGTGACTGGCGTACTTGGTGTTTGGCTGTTACGACTGTGGTTGTGGTTGAGAGTGTGGAGTGCGTAATCTGTATTCGTTTGGTTGTTAGTTTAGTTCTGAGTGTTTGTAGTGTGTTACCATTTCCTCGTTAAGAACGAGTAGTTTTCTGTTGCACCGTTTTCACCACTTGGCTTTCATTTTGGTTAAGCACACCTTGTTTGCATTCCGGTACACTGTACAGCGTTTCTGTTATCACTCCTCTTATTTTACACCGGAGCAGGAGGATAGGTAAGACGCCCGTGGGCATACATTTTTGCATCACGTAGTGTATCGGTTTGTGTATTAGATCATTAGTTTAGGGACGGTGCCGCCACCTGTATTTACGTTTGTAAGACCTGATTAGGCAGTTTAGTTGTTTTGCTTTTTTCTTTCCTTTGGCACCGTTCTGTCCTCCTGACTCCGCAGGGTGTGGCTGTAAATAAACCCCATTATCATTAAATACCGCCTTTTGTTTGTCCCTTATCTTGCACCGCATCCTCCACTACACCCTTTTCCCTGGGCAGTGTTAGACCCTACCTCACCCTAGACTATATACCATCGGAGGGTCGTAACAGCTACATGTGTATCAGACTAAACGTTACATTGTGAATGACCAGAATAGCGCTATTATGTAATAATGTTAAACAGTTACTGCTAAAGCCTACCTTGCCTATGATCTGTTCCACTTCAATACCTTGATGTACCATGATACCTTTAGTAGCCTATATGCAGAAAGAGCCTGTTCCTGAGCCTACAGGATTTAAAACTAAGGTTTTATTCTTTGAAACGAACAACGTAAATATAAAGACTACACCAAGGACTAAAATTATGACTACATTTCAAGCTATTATAGGAAGGTGGTGATGGGCTATGATGTTCAGTTGCATGAGTTCAAGAGCTGTGCACATTGAGGTCATTGAGTCTATGACACGTCAAGCTGCATAAATGCTTTCCGGCGCTTCTTTGCACTCAGAGGCCCTGTAAAACAACTCCGTTCTGATTGCGGCACCAACTTTATTGGAGCGTGCAGGGAGCTTGGTATGGACAAAACAGTGCAGGGTTACCTCAGTGAGCATGAATGCAGTTGAGAATTCAACCCACCACATGCCTCTCATATGGGGGGCTCCTGGGAGCGTATGATCGGCATCGCCAGACAAATCCTTGATTCAATGTTTCTTCAGCAAAACACACACCTAACCCACAAAGTACTTTGTACACTAATGGCAGAGGTCACGGCCATCATGAATGCTCGACCACTCCAACCTGTGTCTTCGGACCCGGAAAATCCCTTCATTCTCTCACCGTCAATGCTTTTTATGCAAAACACAGGAGTCCCATCTCCACCCCGAGAGTTCTCGGACAAGGACCTGTACACAAAGCAATGGAGACAGGTTCAGGCTCCTGCAAACCAGTTCTGGACCCGCTGGAGCAGTGAATACTTCCCGTCTCTACAACACAGACAGAAGTGGACAGTGTCTCGCAGAAATGTACAAGTTGGAGATCTAGTTCTGCTTAGGGACAAGCAGATCGCCCGCAACTGCTGGCCAATGGCCATGATCACTGCAACATTCCCTGGAAAGGATGGACATGTAAGAAAGGTTGAGGTGAAAACAACTGACCAAGGCAGTGTAAAAACCTTCCTTAGACCAATTGCAGAAATTGTGTTACTTCTACCCAAAGACCAAGGTTATGGGCTCCCGTATGTTTCTTGTGACCTTACAAATGTCAGGCGGGGAGTGTGCTTACACAAATGGAAAACGAGGATACATTTTTTATATTGCATTTTAATTTTCAATGAGCATCCCTTACATTCACAATCAATCAGCAAAGCTAAAGTTAAAATTCTATGTGTTATAGGCCTATGTAACAGTAGCCAAACTGACTGACATAACCATAGGCCAACATAAAAATAGGTCTCGCTTTATGGATTTCAATCAACGCGACTGATTTCTAAATCAAAACAAACTATCTAGCAAGCTATAAAGTCGAAAATTACTTGTTTTGCCACTGTCCTGGAGAAGTGAAGGCACAGAAAACTTTGAGTGAGCAGTTCTTCTTCTGCCTAGAATTGATTTTTTTTTTTTGTCTGAGAATCTTTCAAAGGCCTTGGACTACTCAGAGTTGAAAGGCCCCGACCGACGGATTTTATTTAAGTTAGTGGCGACTTAAGTAAAGTATAAAGCACGTATTTTAAATAACAAACTGTTGACTGATTGCTTATTCCACTTAAGGTCACGTCCGGACAAGGGTTTACATCAAAATGAATCAAAGTTTGACTGTCAATAATTATGAGAACAGGTAGGCAATTTAACTTGAAGAAAAGGTGCCCCGCAAAATCGGTGCCCGTTTTGTACCTAAATATAGCATTTCTAACAAGGACCCGCAGCAACCACCACGCAAGAGGCGAGTTTTGAAATGACAATATGACGCTATTTGGAATCTAACTGTGAATTAGCAAGAGCTCTATAGATAGACACTTATATGTTGTAAAACTAAGTTTTATTTTAGAGTGACTTAAAGGACTCAGATCAACAAAAACTTCACATTGGGGTCGATTTAAACAGTTTCAAAACGCTATGCAGCGCGATTTTCTTCACTGCTGCTTGATTGCGGTTCTACACTAACAACACTGTAGCTGTTGGGTTTGCCCTGCCTTTACTTATACTGGATCTATAAAAATATGAACAAAGGGAACTGCATATGAGCCACTCATTTGTGGCTTTTACGTGTGTATACAAACTGCAAATATGGAGTCTATTACATATTGTTAGCTATTTACAAGGTAATGTTAGTCAGTCTGCCTGCAGGTACGCTACTTATACCATTCTTTGAATATAATATGTATAAATTATCAAAGTGAAAAGGGATGATATTGATGAACAAGTGAGATTTTCTGATAATAAAATGATCGTGTTTTTTTATTAACAAAAGTGACATCAACCTCTAGTCCCCCTAAAAACCCAACTGTCTATAATAGCTGGCCCTTTTCAACTTCAGTCTTTCAAAACGTCAATCCCATTTATCAATCCTATCTAACCTTAAACAGACAGCTTACTCATAGTTGCCTTGTAAAATAGAATATATATATATATATATGTGCGCATGTCCAATAACTAACTAAGTCAAAGCCCTCTGCCCAACAAACCTCTATAATTTATACTGACGAGATCTGGATCTAGCTATGTAATGTCAATCGACTTTTGGAAGTAGGCTAGCTGATCTGCTAATTTCTGCAGTCTGCTCTGCAAACTTAAACAAGACAATAAATTGACTAATAAATACATCTTGTTTTCTTAACACACTGATTTTTCATGCATGCTTAAATAACATCTGTGGTCACAAATACGACATGCATGCCACTCGCAATCTTTAAAGAATCCAAGGCTTCGGTTGACATAACAAACGGAACATAAAAGGAAAGGTCCAACTTTTCTCATGACAATTGATAGGATCGCTTATCATGCACATAAATTCTTTATTAGCAGAAGCATTTTAAATCAAACTTTTTTCAAATCCGCTTTTCAAATCCGCTAGGTACATTAATATAGCCTCAACTAACGAATTACCTTGATGCTTAATAACCCCGCAACATTAATGTAACAACTAGCTTGGCACATACAACGTTCCCAATGCATCACTTACATTCACAACCAATCGACAGCTGAAGTTTAAATTGAATGTGTTAGGCTATAGGCCTATGTAATCGTAGCCAAACTGATTTACATAACCATACATAGAACATAAAAAATATGTCTCGCTTTATGGATTTCAATCAACGCGACTGAATTATAAACAAAACTTAAACAAACTAGCTAGCAAGCTAGTAGTAATGCTTGCTACAGGCACAGACGCATCATTTCAATTTCTACTGAAATAATCAACAGTTAATATTTTCCAGGACATGCTGTTAGGTCATAACAAAATTCAGAAAAACCAATGAACACATACACTGAGATTATGTCTCTCTCTATATTGTTTTCCCGTCGCAAACCAAATGAAATTTGTCAGAAAGTGGAGAAAGGTGTCGCTCTAACCGCTGTCTGGGCACAAGTTATGTACTTCAAAGCATCAAATATGGAAGCCCATAAGGGACTTGGTTACTCTTTGAAGCACAACACAGAATAACATACAAAGATTATGGGTTAAGATTGGCAAAACTTGGCGCTGGTTGCACAATTCAAAAAGGATGAATGCTTCATTAAAAAATAAAAAAAATTGAGATTTTTTATTTAACTGGAGTTTGTTTTGTAGTTACTTCAGTGTTTCAGTATCATCATTATTAGCTCTGTCCTTATTGAATCAAACCATGTATTTATAGAGACATTCTCAATTTTAACTTTAACTCCTCACTGTGTGAGCAATGGTACATCATATGAATTATGGTCATATTTTGTTACTAAAATAATACAATAATCTTTCGTTGCATAATAGGGAGCTGTCAAAACTCATGTAATTCACTCATTGTCACAGAAAATATTATTACTAAACTTATAGCAAACCATGAAATTCAATTTTGAACAATGAAATCCAATTTTCAATTGTGAAATTTAAAGTCAAATTTGATTCATTTTATTTGACCGTTGTTTAACCAGGTAAGTCCAACTCAGCACGAATGCTCTTTTACAGTGGCGACCTGGCCCCGTAGGGGGAAATTTTCCAACTCCAGTTCTATGCCAGTGCCTGGTCAGGACACTGGCAGGAGGATTAGCCCTAACATGTTTTAATGCTAATCATATTCAAGTTAATATAAATTTAAATCAGTTTTTCATAAAACTAATCTCAGTCCTTACAGCCGCTCTGACTGTTGGCATATGGAAGTTAAAAACTCCTCACAATACTTTGATTTCGATCTGCCATTAGAGCAGATCACTCGCTCTGGCTATAAGACTTGATTTTTCACGTAAATTACATCCTGTGTGTTGGGCAGAGAGAGAGAGAGAGCGAGAGCAACAAAAATCCGTTTTTGTGCTACATGTTTATCAGACTAAACGTTACATAGTGAATGACCAGAATAGCGCTATTATGTAATAATGTTAAACAGTTACTGCTAAAGCCTACCTTGCGTATGATCTGTTCCACTTCAATACCTTGATGTAACATGATACCTTTAGTAGCCTATATGCAGAAAGAGCCTGTTCCTGAGCCTACAGGATTTAAAACTAAGGTTTTATTCTTTGAAACGAACAACGTAAATATAAAGACTACACCAAGGACTAAAATTATGATTACATTTCAAGCTGTTATAGGCTATAAGGTGGTGACTTACTCAATATAAAAATCCAGATTATAAATATGTATTTTATATATATGTATGAAGGTATTTTTAGTAACTCTACAAATCTATTGGTTCTTCAGCATCCAAAGCTCATTTAACATGAGTAAAGGTAGCCCTGTCTTCAAACTTAATATAACACAGTACATAGCATTACATTTGTCTGACACTTTGGAATGATCATATAAGTTTCATAAACATTTTTAAAACCAAATGTTCATAATCATATTGCTTTGTATAGCATGTTATTTGACAACCAGAATGCAATTGCAGGATAAATAAATTATGTATACAACAAGGAAATACTGAGTGGAGTATTTAAAAAAAAAACAAAAAAACAACAGCATTGTTTCATGTCGGCCTGGTCTGTCTCGGCTATCTTTGTTTTCAGACTTCAGTGACGTACAAAAACCTCTGAAAGAAAATGGTAATGAACATGTCTGATAACCTGATTCATGTAAAGAAGACATTCATATCTGACGAATTCTGTTTGAATATTTTCAAAGTGGCAATGTGAGAAACACATTTTCTGAACCAAGGGTAAAACAGAGAGTAGATGATTGGATTCATGGTGGCGTTAAAGTACGTCAGCCAGTTAAATACATCAGAAATGGTTACAGCAATGCTTAAGTCTGTTGGAGGTGCAATAATGGCAGAAACAAAGTAAGGAAGCCAACAAAAGAGAAACGCGCCCACTACAATTCCAAGTGTCTTAGCTGCTTTTCGCTCTGATTTGTTAGAAATCTCTCCCCTTACATGTGCACCTTGGTTAATGTCTTTAATCTTTTTCAAATGCTCTTTAGACACTAGAAATATTTTGGTATACAATCCCACCATCACAGTGCAGGGAATAAAAGACGAATATGGGCATAAGAATTCCCCAGAGAGAGTTATAGAACACGTTGCAGCTGCCTAAACAATCTATTGATTCAGTAGATTCCACACCTGCCACAATGGCCTTAGAATAGAGTATGCCATAGGCGTGGAGAGCAGACAATAGCCAGCATGCCAACAACATGAGCCATGCAACAGATATGGTGACGTTGTTGGTGTAGCGCAGTGGATTACACACAGCCTCATAGCGGTCCACAGCGATACAGACAATGTGAAAGATCGAAAGGGTGCAGAGAAACATGTCAGTGCTGGAGTGGAGCTGGCAGAATGTGTCTCCATAGAACCAGCAGCCTTCCACTGTCCGTGTCATGCTGAAAGGAAGAATAGTTACACCCAACAGCAGATCTACTGAAGCTAAAGAAAGTAACAGCATATTGGTGGGGCTGTGCAGCTGTTTAAAGTGACTAATACTCAGAATGACCAAAGTGTTGCCCACAATGTTGGCCAGTATGTTTAACCCGATCACCACATAAAGACCAACTTGAGCCCCTACAGTAAACTGTGACCTGATACATGATACATTAGAGCCTGGGTAGCAGAGTTGTTCGTTAGTAGACTTATTCAACATCACCAACACTACTAAACAACAATCAACAAGAGACAGATAATGTGTGGATACGGGTATTAAGAGGGGATATAAAGAAATCCGCATCCTTAGTGATAATTCGAGATATTTATACACTTCATTAACCTGTGTAGACAAACACCTCCAGCAGAATCACAAATGATCACGTGATAGCAGAGCTCACCTACAGAGCTAGATAGAATAGATTGTATACAGACTGATTTGATTGCAGTTTGATCTAGTAGAGTTCACCTAGAAACATTCCTAACAGCTAAAAACCATTGACTTGATTTATTTATTTTTTTACCCATGGGTTAATTTGTTGTTTCCATCTGAATGATGTTATTTAATGCTTCATTTTGATTATGCATCTTAAAGTCCCAGCATTGGGCAGCATGGTGGCTCAGTGGTTAGCACTGTTGCCTCACAGCAAGAAGGTCCTGGTTTCAATCCCCACTTGGCCCAAAGGCCTTTCTGTGTGGAGTATGCGTGTTTGCATGGGTTTCCTCCCACAGTCCAAAAACATGCAGGTTAGGTTAATTGGTAACTCTAAATTGCCCGAGAGTTGTTGTCTGTCCCTATGTGATAGGCTCCAGTGACCCTGCAATGGATAAGCAGTATAGCTGATGGAAGGAAGTCCCAGCATATCAGCCCCATGTTTGAGGTATTTCTGACAAAGTCCTACTTGCATTCTATATTTTATAAATGAAAATGTGACGATTTCAATGGCACTATGCGTCCCATAGGGGGCTACCCTACTCCCTTTTCAACAAACATCCTATATAAAAAACTAAAATATACTATACTGCCAAAAAAGACCATAAGCAATCTCCTATACACATATGAGGCAATATGTTTATGATGTGGTTATTTCAGTGTTTGGTTACTCTTTGAAGCGCAACACAGAATAACATACAAAGATTATGGGTTAATCTTTGTGCTGGTTGCACAATTCAAAAAGGATGAATGCTGCATTAAAAAATGGGGAGATTTTTTTTTTAAAAATAGAGATTTTTTATTTAACTGGAGTTTGTTTTGTAGTTACTTCAGTCTTTCAGTATCATCATTATTAGCTCTCTCCCTATTGAATCAAACCATGTATTTATAGAGACATTCTCAATTTTAACTCCTCACTGTGAGAGAAATGGTACATCATATCAATTATGGTCATATTTTATTACTAAAATAATACAATAATCTTTCGTTGCATAATAGGGAGCTGTCAAATCTCATGTAATTCACTCATTGTCACAGACAATATTATTACTAAACTTATAGAAAACCATGAAATTCAATTTTGAACAATGAAATCCAATTTTCAATTGTGAAATTTAAAGTCAAATTTGTTTCATTTTATTTGACCGTTGTTTAACCAGGTAAGTCCAACTCAGCACGAATGCTTTTTTGCAGTGGCGACCTGGCCCCGTAGGGGAAATTGTCCAACTCCAGTTCTATGCCAGTGCCTGGTCAGGACACTGACAGGAGGATTAGCCATAACATGTTTGAATGCTAATCATATTCAAGTTAATATAAATTTAAATCAGTTTTTCATAAAACCAATCTCAGTCCTTACAGCCGCTCTGACTGTTGGCATATGGAAGTTAAAAAACTCCTCACAATACTTTGATTTCGATCTGCCATTAGAGCAGATCACTCGCTCTGGCTATAAGACTTGATTTTTCACGTAAATTACATCCTGTGTGTTGGGCAGAGAGAGAGAGAGAGAGCGAGAGCAACAAAAATCCGTTTTTGTGCTACATGTTTATCAGACTAAACGTTACATAGTGAATGACCAGAATAGCGCTATTATGTAATAATGTTAAACAGTTACTGCTAAAGCCTACCTTGCGTATGATCTGTTCCACTTCAATACCTTGATGTAACATGATACCTTTAGTAGCCTATATGCAGAAAGAGCCTGTTCCTGAGCCTACAGGATTTAAAACTAAGGTTTTATTCTTTGAAACGAACAACGTAAATATAAAGACTACACCAAGGACTAAAATTATGATTACATTTCAAGCTGTTATAGGCTATAAGGTGGTGACTTACTCAATATAAAAATCCAGATTATAAATATGTATTTTATATATATGTTTGAAGGTATTTTTAGTAACTCTACAAATCTATTGGTTCTTCAGCATCCAAAGCTCATTTAACATGAGTAAAGGTAGCCCTGTCTTCAAACTTAATTCAACACAGTACATAGCATTACATTTGTCTGACACTTTGGAATGATCATATAAGTTTCATAAACATTTTTAAAACCAAATGTTCATAATCATATTGCTTTGTATAGCATGTTATTTGACAACCAGAATGCAATTGCAGGATAAATAAATTATGTATACAACAAGGAAATACTGAGTGGAGTATTTAAAAAACAAACAAAAAAACAACAGCATTGTTTCATGTCGGCCTGGTCTGTCTCGGCTATCTTTGTTTTCAGACTTCAGTGACGTACAAAAACCTCTGAAAGAAAATGGTAATGAACATGTCTGATAACCTGATTCATGTAAAGAAGACATTCATATCTGACGAATTCTGTTTGAATATTTTCAAAGTGGCAATGTGAGAAACACATTTTCTGAACCAAGGGTAAAACAGAGAGTAGATGATTGGATTCATGGTGGCGTTAAAGTACGTCAGCCAGTTAAATACATCAGAAATGGTTACAGCAATGCTCAAGTCTGTTGGAGGTGCAATAATGGCAGAAACAAAGTAAGGAAGCCAACAAAAGAGAAACGCGCCCACTACAATTCCAAGTGTCTTAGCTGCTTTTCGCTCTGATTTGTTAGAAATCTCTCCCCTTACATGTGCACCTTGGTTAATGTCTTTAATCTTTTTCAAATGCTCTTTAGACACTAGAAATATTTTGGTATACAATCCCACCATCACAGTGCAGGGAATAAAAAAGACGAATATGGGCATAAGAATTCCCCAGAGAGAGTTATAGAACACGTTGCAGCTGCCTAAACAATCTATTGATTCAGTAGATTCCACACCTGCCACAATGGCCTTAGAATAGAGTATGCCATAGGCGTGGAGAGCAGACAATAGCCAGCATGCCAACAACATGAGCCATGCAACAGATATGGTGACGTTGTTGGTGTAGCGCAGTGGATTACACACAGCCTCATAGCGGTCCACAGCGATACAGACAATGTGAAAGATCGAAAGGGTGCAGAGAAACATGTCAGTGCTGGAGTGGAGCTGGCAGAATGTGTCTCCATAGAACCAGCAGCCTTCCACTGTCCGTGTCATGCTGAAAGGAAGAATAGTTACACCCAACAGCAGATCTACTGAAGCTAAAGAAAGTAACAGCATATTGGTGGGGCTGTGCAGCTGTTTAAAGTGACTAATACTCAGAATGACCAAAGTGTTGCCCACAATGTTGGCCAGTATGTTTAACCCGATCACCACATAAAGACCAACTTGAGCCCCTACAGTAAACTGTGACCTGATACATGATACATTAGAGCCTGGGTAGCAGAGTTGTTCGTTAGTAGACTTATTCAACATCACCAACACTACTAAACAACAATCAACAAGAGACAGATAATGTGTGGATACGGGTATTAAGAGGGGATATAAAGAAATCCGCATCCTTAGTGATAATTCGAGATATTTATACACTTCATTAACCTGTGTAGACAAACACCTCCAGCAGAATCACAAATGATCACGTGATAGCAGAGCTCACCTACAGAGCTAGATAGAATAGATTGTATACAGACTGATTTGATTGCAGTTTGATCTAGTAGAGTTCACCTAGAAACATTCCTAACAGCTAAAAACCATTGACTTGATTTATTTATTTTTTTACCCATGGGTTAATTTGTTGTTTCCATCTGAATGATGTTATTTAATGCTTCATTTTGATTATGCATCTTAAAGTCCCAGCATTGGGCAGCATGGTGGCTCAGTGGTTAGCACTGTTGCCTCACAGCAAGAAGGTCCTGGTTTCAATCCCCACTTGGCCCAAAGGCCTTTCTGTGTGGAGTATGCGTGTTTGCGTGGGTTTCCTCCCACAGTCCAAAAACATGCAGGTTAGGTTAATTGGTAACTCTAAATTGCCCGAGAGTTGTTGTCTGTCCCTATGTGATAGGCTCCAGTGACCCTGCAATGGATAAGCAGTATAGCTGATGGAAGGAAGTCCCAGCATATCAGCCCCATGTTTGAGGTATTTCTGACTAAGTCCTACTTGCATTCTATATTTTATAAATGAAAATGTGACGATTTCAATGGCACTATGCGTCCCATAGGGGGCTACCCTACTCCCTTTTCAACAAACATCCTATATAAAAAACTAAAATACACTATACTGCCAAAAAAGACCATAAGCAATCTCCTATACACATATGAGGCAATATGTTTATGATGTGGTTATTTCAGTGTTTGGTTACTCTTTGAAGCGCAACACAGAATAACATACAAAGATTATGGGTTAATCTTTGTGCTGGTTGCACAATTCAAAAAGGATGAATGCTGCATTAAAAAATGGGGAGATTTTTTTTTTTTAAATAGAGATTTTTTATTTAACTGGAGTTTGTTTTGTAGTTACTTCAGTCTTTCAGTATCATCATTATTAGCTCTCTCCCTATTGAATCAAACCATGTATTTATAGAGACATTCTCAATTTTAACTCCTCACTGTGAGAGAAATGGTACATCATATCAATTATGGTCATATTTTATTACTAAAATAATACAATAATCTTTCGTTGCATAATAGGGAGCTGTCAAATCTCATGTAATTCACTCATTGTCACAGACAATATTATTACTAAACTTATAGAAAACCATGAAATTCAATTTTGAACAATGAAATCCAATTTTCAATTGTGAAATTTAAAGTCAAATTTGTTTCATTTTATTTGACCGTTGTTTAACCAGGTAAGTCCAACTCAGCACGAATGCTTTTTTGCAGTGGCGACCTGGCCCCGTAGGGGGAAATTGTCCAACTCCAGTTCTATGCCAGTGCCTGGTCAGGACACTGACAGGAGGATTAGCCATAACATGTTTGAATGCTAATCATATTCAAGTTAATATAAATTTAAATCAGTTTTTCATAAAACCAATCTCAGTCCTTACAGCTGCTCTGACTGTTGGCATATGGAAGTTAAAAAACTCCTCACAATACTTTGATTTCGATCTGCCATTAGAGCAGATCACTCGCTCTGGCTATAAGACTTGATTTTTCACGTAAATTACATCCTGTGTGTTGGGCAGAGAGAGAGCGAGAGCAACGAAAATCCGTTTTTGTGCTACATGTTTATCAGACTAAACGTTACATAGTGAATGACCAGAATAGCGCTAAGTTTTATGTTATAATGTAAAACAGTTATGGCTAAAGCCTACCTTGTCTATGATCTGTTCCACATTAATTCCTTGATGTACCATCATACCTTTAGTAGCCTATATGCAGAAAGAACTTGTTCCTGAGCCTACAGGATTTAAAACTAAGGTTTAATTATTTGAAACGAACAACGTAAATATAAAGACTACACCAAGGAATACAATTATGATTACATTTCAAGCTGTTATAGACTATAAGGTGGTGACTTACTCAATATAAAAATCCAGATCATAAATATGTATTTTATATGTATGTATGAAGATATTTTAATAACCCTAAAAATCTATTGGTTCTTCAGCATCCAAAGCTAATTTAACATGAGTAAATGTAGCCCTGTCTTCAAACTTAATATAACACAGTACATAGCATTACATTTTTCTGACACTTTGGAATGATCATATAAGTTGCATATACATTTTTAAAACCAAATGTTCCTAATCATATTGCTTTGTATAGCATGTTATTTGACAACCAGAATGCAATTGCAGGATAAATAAATTATGTATACAACAAGGAAATACTGAGTGGAGTATTTAAAAAAAAAAACAGCATTGTTTCATTTTGGCATGGTCTGTCTCGGCTATCTTTATTTTCAGACTTCAGTGACGTGCAAAAACCTCTGAAAAGACAAAGGTAATGAACATATCTAATAACCAGATTCATGTAAAGAAGACATTCATATCTGACGAATTCTGTTTGAATATTTTCAAAGTGGCAATGAGAAAAACACATTTTCTGAACCAAGGGTAAAACAGAGAGTAGATGATTGGATTCATGGTGGAGTTAAAGTAAGTCAGCCAGTTAAATACCTCATAGAGGGTTGCAGCAATGCTAAAATCAGTGTATGGCGCAATGATGGAAGTAAGAAAGTAAGGAAGCCAACAAAAGATAAACACACCCACTACAATTCCAAGTGTCTTAGCTGCTTTTTGCTCTGATCTCTTAGACATCTCTCCCCTTACATGTGCACCTTGGTTACTGTCTTTAATCTTTCTCAAATGTTCTTTAGACACTAGAAATATTTTGGTATACAATCCCACCATCACAGCGCAGGGAATGAAAAATTCTATTATAGGGGTAAGAATTCCCCAGAGAGAGTTATAGAACAAATTGCAGCTGCCAAAACAACGTATGGATTCCAGATACTCCAAACCTGCCATATTGGCCTTAGAATATATTAGCCCATAGGAGTGCAGAGCAGCCAATACCCAGCAGGCTAACACCATGAGCCATGCCACAGGTATGGTGATGTTGTTGGTATAACGCAGTGGATTGCACACGGCCTCATAGCGGTCCACAGCAATACAGACAAGGTGTAAGATGGAGACAGAGCAGAGGAACATGTCAGTGCTGGAGTGTAGCAGGCAGAATGAGTCTCCATAGAACCAGCAGCCTTGGACTGTTCGTGCCATGCTGAACGGAACAATAATTACACCCACTAGCAGATCTACTAAAGCCAAAGAAAGTATCAGCATATTGGTGGGGCTATGCAACTGTTTAAAGTGACTAATACTCAGAATGACCAAAGTATTGCCCACAATGTTAGCCAGTATATTTAACACAATCACCACATAAAGACCCACTTGAGCCCCTACAGTAAACTGTGACCTGATACATGATACATTAGAACCTGGGTAGCAGAGTTGTTCGTCAGAAGGCTTATTCAACATCACCAACACCCTTAAACAGCAATAAACAAGAGATAGAGAATGTGTGGATACAGGTAATGAAAGGGGATATAAAGAAATCCACATCCTTAGTGAGAATCCGAGATATTTATACATTTCATAAACCTGTGGAGACAAACACCTCCAGCAGAATAAAAAATGATCACGTGAAAGCAGAGCTCACCTACAGAGCTAGATAGAATAGATTGTATACAGACTGATTTGATTGCAGTCTGATCTGGTAGAGTAAGCCTAGAAACCTTCCTAACAGCTAAAAACCATTGGCTTGATTTTTTTTTTTGCCTCTGGGTAAGTTTGTTGTTGCGATCTGAATGATATTATTTAATGCTTCATTTTGATTATGCATCTTAAAGTCCCAGCATATCAGCCCCGCTTTGAGGTATTTCTGACAAAGTCCTACTTGCATTCTATATTTTATAAATGAAAATGTGACGATTTGAATGGCACTATTCGACCCATAGGGGGCTACCCTACTCCCTTTTCAACAAACATAGAAAAAAATACACTATAATGGCAAAAAAGGACATAAGAAATCTCCTATACACATATGAGGCAATATGCTTATGATGTGGTTATTTAAGTGTTTGGTTAATCCGGCACAACACAGAATAACATACAAATATGATGGGTTAAGATTGGCAAAACATGCCGCTGGTTGCGCAACTAAAATAAGGATGAATACTACATTAGAAAGTGAGAAAAAATTTGAATTTTTATTTTATTTAACTGGAGCTGGTTTAGTAGTTATTTCAGTATTATCATTATTAGCTCTCTCCCTATTGAATTAAACCACACCCTGCAAACACGAACGTTGCATAACCTAATTGCAACGTTGCCTTGAGGTTGCAATTGGTCACAATTTTTCTGTCACAGAATTATCATTACAATTATATGGTGTGAGTTAGGTTGCCATGCCTTGTTGTAACTTCATTAAATGTAATTGTGCAGAAAGCATATTAGTGGCAAGGTTGCAGAGTTACGTTACAGTTACCTCAAAATGTTACATTGTGGCAACGTTTCTTTAACAGGGTCATTTCTCTTAATGTTGAGTTAAGGTTGCACAGTTACATAATATTAACCTCGCAATGTTACGTTAGGGCAACGTTTATGTAACATAATATATTCGTTATTTGTTATGTAACAAAAACAACATAAAACAGATCTTACACTATCCCAAAAAAAATTACAGAAAATGTGTTCTCAAATGTACAAGTAGGTGTACATTTAAAAGGTAGCCTACATAAATTGACCTTGAAGTTGAAGTAGAATATATACAGTACAATGTTTTTGTAAATCCCGGGGGAGGTTGGGAACATTGATTCCGAGTGGACCATGTTCAAAACCTCCATTGTGGAAGTGGCTGCTAGGAGTTGTGGTCAGAAGGTCGTCGGTGCCTGTCGTGGCGGCAACCAAAAAACCCGCTGGTGGACACCAGCAGTGAAGGAAGCCGTCAGACTGAAGAAGGAGGCCTTCGGTCTTGGTTGGCCCAGGGGTCTCCTGAAGCAGCAGAAGGGTATCGGGCGGCCCGAAGGGCTGCAGCTTTGGTAGTCAAAGAAGCAAAAACTGGGTGGTGGAGGAGTTCGGGGAGGCTATGGAGAAGGACTTTCGGTTGGCCTCAAGGAAGTTCCGGCAAACCATTAGACAGCTCAGAAAGGAAAAGCAGGGATTGGCCCAGGCTCTGTTGAGCAGGAGAGGAGAACTGCTGACCCGGACTGGGGATATTGTTGGGCGGTGGAAGGAGCACTTTGAGGAACGTCTTAACCCCGCCACACGTCCTCTGTGGAGGAGGCAGAGTTCGAAGACTCGGCGGAATTCTCAGCCATATTCCTGGCAGAGGTCACTGAGGTAGTTGGGAAGCTCCTCAACGGCAAGGCGCAGGGTGTGGATGAGATTCGCCCCGAGATGCTGAAGGCTACGGACGTTGTTGGGCTGTCTTGGTTGACACGCCTCTTCGGTGTCGCATGGAGGTTGGAGACAGTACCATTGGAATAGCACACCGGGGTGGTGGTTCCCATTTTTAAAAAGGGGGACCGGAGGGTGTGCTCCAATTATCGGGGTATCACACTTCTCAGCCTACCTGGAAAAGCTTAAGCCAGGGTGTTGGAAACAAGACTCCAACCGATTGTCGAACTTCGGAGCCAGGAGGAGCAATGCGGATTCCGTCCTGGTCGTGGAACAGTGGACCAACTCTTTACCCTTGCTGGGTTGTTGGGGGGGGTGGCATGGGAGTTTGCCCATCCAGTCTACATGTGTTTTGTGGACTTGGAGAAGGACTACCACCGTGTCCCCCGGGGAGTCCTGTGGGGGGTACTGCAGGAATATGGGGTACCGGGGCCGTTGCTACGAGCCATTCGGTCCCTATATAATCGGAGTGAGTTGTGTCCATATACTCGGCACAATGTCAAATACGTTTTCAGTGGGTGTTGGACTCCGCCAGGGATGCCCCTTGTCACCGGTTCTGTTTGTGATTTTCAAGGATAGACTCTCAAGGCATAGCCGGGGGGAGGAGTGTGTCCAGTTTGGGGACCTCGGAATTGCTTCTCTGCTCTTTGCAGATGATGTGGTTCTGTTGGCTTCTTCAGACTGTGACCTTCAGCATGCACTGGAGCGGTTTGCAGCTGAGTGTGAAGCGGTCGGGATGAGAGTCAGGACCTCCAAGTCTGAGGCCATGGATCTCTGCCGGAACATGGTGGGGCGCTCTCTCCGGGTTGGGAGTGAGTTGCTGCCCCAAGCGAGGGAGTTCAAGTATCTCGGGATCTTGTCCATGAGTGAGGGAAAAATGGAGCGTGAGATTGACAGGAGGATTGGTGCAGCATCAGCAGTAATGCGGGCGTTGTACCAGACAGTTGTGGTGAAGAAGGAGCTGAGCCGAAAGGCAAAACTCGCAATTTACCAGTCGGTCTATTTTACAACCCTCACCTATGGTCATGAGATTTGGGTAGTGACCGAAAGAATAAAAAGGTCACGAGTACAAGTGGCTGAAATGTGTTTCCTCCGTAGGGTGGCCGGGCTCAGCCTTAGGGATAGGGTAAAGAGCTTGGTCATCCGAAGGGAGAGAGGGAGAGCCGCTGCTCCTTCACGTCAAAGAGCAAGATGAGGTGGTTCGGGCATCTGATTAGGATGCCTCTTGGGCGCCTCCCGTTGGAGGTTTTCTGGGCACACCCTACTGGTAGGAGACCCCGGGGTAGACCCAGAACACGCTGGAGAGATTATACATCTCGTCTGGCCTGGGAACGCCTCAGGATCCTCCAGGAGGAGCTGGAAAGCGTTGCTGGGGATAGGGACGTCTGGACTACCCTTCTTAGCCTGCTGCCACTGCGACCCGGCCCCGGAAAAGCAGTGGAAAATGGATGGATGGATGGATGGACATTTTTTTGGGCTTGAAACTAAGGTACAGACAAATCCTTCATACATATTTCTATTTGTACCCATTTCATTTGTAATACTGGAAGGGTTGAAATGTTGTGGGGGCTTGGGATGCTTATAGGCCCGATGTTTGAAAAATTGAAGGCATGGATTGGTGAAATATCAGAGACCCCGTCCCGATTGGTGATTACATTTTGAACATCCTGGGCAAGCCAACCGTTATTTTTTTCAAATCGGCGCAATTTCAGTCTGTGTTCATACTTAGCTAGCTAGACAGTGAACAGTAAATAATGGCGCTAGATAATTCATTATCAGATGAGCTAATACAAAAGTTGTTGGTAGGTGGCCTAAGCTATAAACGAGGATGAAGGCTAAAAATTCAGAGATGAGTACCATCCATTAGCTATACTGCTAGGGGGGGCTGGAGCCTATCCCAGCCGACACAGGGCGAGAAGCGGGGTACACCCTGAACAAGTCACGAGTGTATCACAGGGCCGACACATAGGGACAGACAACAACTCACACTCACATTTACACCTACAGACAATTTAGAGTCACCAATTAACCTGCATGTTTTTGGACTGGGAGGAAACCGGGGTACCCAGAGGACGAGTTTACCCACGCAAACTCCACACAGACAGACCCTTGGGTCAGGTGGGGATTGAACCCAGGACCTTCTTGCTGTGAGGCAACGGTGCTACCCACTGAGCCACCTTGATGAGGTGAGTACATTCCATTTAAAGTTGTGGCACTTTTTGCAGCCCCCCCCTCCCCCCAAATCTCTAGCTCTAGCTAGATTTTTAGCCAACACTTGCCAAACCGTTACCAAGTTAGTTGCTCAATGGCCATGTTTGATGTTTGTTGAATTATCAGCATTACCTAAACCATCTCACTAAGATAAAAATGATAGCAAAACATTTTCACTGCCTCTTAGCCTTATCCTTTACCAGAGCTGTTCGTTTGACATTAACTAATGTGGCAAAGACCTTCTGCAAGTTTTGCCTCACTGAAAATACATTAATTGAAGCTTGCCTCACTCAGTCCGTCATGGATGCTAATTTTGTCTGCTAACTTAAGTTCAGACACATTGTCTATGGCAGCGAGATCGCTATTTCCCCTTTATAACAAGTGATTTTGCCCAATCTATTTAGATACAGTGAGTACGGTCCATTTAAACATAGCCACACAGCGATCGTTAGCTAAACCACAGACTCTATCTCGTAGATACACTCAGGCTTTTACCAGCTCATGGTCAGGCTTTAGTATTACCTCCCCTGCCAACCGATCGGCTGACAACGGATGACCCTTAACAATCCACGTTATATCTGAGGAGTGGGTTCAGTCTTGTTAAATTTAAATTAATCTTGAGCAAGCTTTAGAATAAGAGTTAACAGTATTATCAACCACTGTCTGATGTAAATTGGATTTTTGATTGGTTTATCGTCTAGTTAAATGCCTAGTTAAAACATAAAATCAAATAGTAGCGTTATCCTACTATGTTAAATTGCTATTCAACATAAACTGAATTTTTTTTATTGTTATTGATGGCAAGTCCTTGTGACATAATAGAAGCTAAGAATTGTTTTTTCGCACTCTATCTTAGGTGACCAAAAGCTGTCAACCTAAATCCTCTCCCTTTTTAACAAACAATGCCGTTTAATACATATATTTATATATATATATACACACATGTATTAAACTGCATTGTTTGAGAGGATTTAGGTTGCCAGTGTTTAAACTGTGTTGTCTTGTGTTTGTGTCTGCTCCAGTTCACGCCACAGTGTCCAGAGGGGCAACTACTACACATAAAAAAATGTTGGGAGCCTGCTTACTTTTGTCAACTTGGCGTCTTCGGTATGTGTTTCAAGGAACTTGTTCACAAAGTCTGTTAGTGTTTTGACATTCTACCTTCTTAAGTTAGCATTTTAGACAAAGGGCACATATTACCCACCCACCTTTCTATCTACTGTTCTTCTACTGTTCTACACCTTTATTGGTATGTCATCTCAAGTACAACTTAGGGTTGGGCAGTGTCAGAATTTTCAAAATGTTTGTTTTCTTAAGTGACACCGGGATAAACCGTTTAATCACCCTACTTGCTTTTGCGACAAGAAGGCAGCAATTAACGTGATAGATGACACAATAGACCTTTTAAACATCAATTTAAACACAAAATAGCAATATTTTGCGGATTTTTTGACTCAGACATTTTGTTTTAATAAAACATTGATTTACAATTGGATAAAATGAACATTCTGTGACTAAATGCAAAGCTGTTGGTCTGCATGCAATGAACTGGCCTATAGCCTAGTATATAGGCTACAAGATTCTCAACAAATAAAAAACATTATGCCAAGTAAATAAAACATTTGGTTATAAATAGAAGATAAACAAAATCTAAATACACAATAAAGCATACTTGGGGCCTGGTAATAGACTAAGACTATCTAGTTCAGATTTTTCGCCATGAAGCTAAACAAACTGGATATGCGTGAGCCATTTTTTCGCTCTCTACAACTGAAGCTAAATAAAGTACGTCACGTGTCATCTCAAATGTTCGTTGCACTCTTGCATGCAATGTCAGTGTTTATCATCCTCAGCACCACGAGGAACTTGCTCACAAAAGGTGTTAGTGTTTTGACATTTTACCTTGTCTATAGTTAGTATTTTAGTCAAAGGGCACATATTACCCACCCACCTTTCTTATCTACTGTTCTTGTCTTTACTTACATGTGCTACCAACTTCCCAATGTCCATCTAACCTGCATCGAAGCATTATGACCGTGGTAAGTTGATAAACCTTTATTGGTATGTCTTCTCAAATACTTGCTGTAACTTTTTTTTACAGGACAGTGTACGCATATAGTGATGAAACTCTGCTAAAATGTGATGCATAAAATGTCATGTGGTTATATTTGTATTAGGGGCTGTCAGCTGGTTGAATTTTTGTTCTCACTTGTCCCTTCTATGTGGCTTTTTACTTGTAGTTCTCCTGACCATGCAGATGTCCAACTCCTTCTGCTCCTCATCCATTACTGTAGACCAGCACCACCACAATCACAGCCTATACTGGAGTGTCTGGGGCCGGCCAATTCAATTCCTTCTATAGCTCATAGACTGGGTTGCTATAAATTTAATCCACTCATGTCAATGGACAAATTGGTTTAAATAGCTTTGTATGGGAATATAACAGGTTGTTACAGCTCATTCTAATTGAGTAATGGACACTTTAATACTCCCATTTTCTTGTTGAAACAATGGTTGGTTTGCAATGTGGGACTGTTTTTAACTGGTTGGGTAGTTAAATGCATATTATTAATGTCTGTGGGCTTGTCATATTTTAATATTAAAATTAACTAATATAACCACATCATTTTGTTTGTTTATTGTTAACACGTTAAGTCAATTCTTGATGATGATGATGATGATATTGTTAATACACACTTTTTGAATACCAATTTTGTTAAATTATTTAGGGACAGATTACAAGCATGTGTAGTTTGGGCATAGCCTTCAGTATAAAATAGCATGATCTGATCAAGTAAGGAAGTAATCCTGAACTGCATTTAAATGTATTGATTGCATTATTAGTGTTGAACTACATTCTAGATTGTCTATTATACTTGAATAATGTCGAGCATCAGTGCTTCAGGGTTAGAAGCTGGAGAATGTCCCATAATGGCATAAAAATAGTAACAGGAATGTGGCGAATAAACGTTGCTAAGATGTTACATATTGTTATAATAATATCGTAACAGCAACTTGTTGGCAACATTGCAAGGATCTTGCCATCAGGTTGCTGCAACGTAACATGCCGCAACGTAACAAGGTGAGGTTGCCATAACGTTACTGCAATGTCGTGGCAACGTTGCACTGTAACCTCCCTGCAACGTAGCAAGGTGAGATGCCATGACGTTACTGCAGTGTCGTGGCAACATTGCACAGTAACCTCCCTGTGACGTCTGCAAAACCTTCATTATGATGAACATGTGACGTTGCAACGTAACGTTGCTGCAACTTATGTAACTTAATTGCAACATTGCGTTTACGTTATGGCAACCTATTTTGTTAGCAGGGTATATTCATAGAGACATTATCAAATTTAACTCCTCACTGAGTGAGCAATGGTACATCATATCAGTTATGGTCATATTTTATTACTAAAATAATACAATAATCTTTCATTGCATAATGAGGATCTGTCAAAACTCGTCGTAACATTGTCATAGACAACAATATTACTAAGCTTATAACAAACCATGAACTTCAATTTTGAACAATGATATAACATTTTGAATTGTGAAATACAAATTCTAAATATACTAATCAAATTCAAGTAAATATAAATTTAAATCAGTTTTTCATAGAACTAATCTCAGTCCTTACAGCTGCTCTGACTGTTGGCATATTGAAGTAAAAAAAACTCCTCACAATGCTTTGATTTCGGTCTGCCATTAGAGCAGATCACTCGCTCTCACTTTAAGACATGGTTTTTCGCGTAACTTACTTCCTGTATGTTTGGCAGAAAGAGAGAGAGAGAGAGAGAGAGAGCAAGAAAAAGCAGTTTTTGTGCTACATGTTTATCAGACTCAACATTACATTGTGAATTACCAGAACAGCGCTATTATGTAATAATGTAAAACAGTTACTGCAAAAGCCTATCTTGTCTATGATCTGTTCCACATCAATACCTTGATGTACCATGATACCTTTAGTATATGCAGAAAGAGCCTGTTCCAGAGCCTACAGGATTTAAAACCAAGGTTTTATTCTTTGAAACAAACAACGTAAATATAAAGACTACACCAAGGATTAAAATTATGACTACATTTTAAGATATTATAGGAAGGTGGTGACTTACCCAATCTAAAAATCCAGATTATAAATACGTACTATATATACGAATTAAGATATTTTTAATTGTTCTACAAATCTGTTAGCCCTTCTACATCCAAAGCTAATTTAACATGAGTAAATGTAGCCCTGTCTTCAAACTATTGCTCAACACAGTACATAACATTAGATTTTTCTGACACTTTGGAATGATCCTATTAGTTGCAAATACATTTTTAAAACCAAATGTTCCTAATCATGTTGCTTTGTATAGCATGTTATTTGTCAACCAATATGCAATTGCAGGATAAATAAATTATGTATACAACAAGGAAATACTGAGTAGAGTATTTAAAAAAACAACAGCATTGTTTCATTGACATGTCAGCATGGTCTGCCTCGGCAATCTTTGTTTTCAGACAGCAGTGACGTGCAAAAAACCTCTGAAAAGACAGTGGTAATGAACATATCTAATAACCTGATTCATGTAAAGAAGACATTCATATCTGACGAATTCTGTTTGAATATTTTCAAAGTGGCAATGAGTAAAACACATTTTCTGAACCAAGGGTAAAACAGAGAGTAGATGATTGGATTCATGGTGGAGTTAAAGTATGTCAGCCAGTTAAATACCTCATAGAGGGTTGCAGTTATGCTAAAATCAGTGTATGGAGCAATGATGGCAGTAACAAAGTAAGGAAGCCAACAAAAGATAAATGCACCCACTACAATTCCAAGTGTCTTAGCAGCTTTTTGCTCTGATCTTTTAGATCCCCTTACATGTGCACCTTGGTTACTGTCTTTAATCTTTCTCAAATGCTCTTTAGACACTAGAAATATTTTGGTATACAATCCCACCATCACAGTGCAGGGAATAAAAAAGGCTATTATGGGTGTAAGAATTCCCCAGAGAGAGTTAAAGAACAAGTTGCAGCTGCCTAAACAACGTATAGATTCCACAGACTCAAGACCTGCCACATTGGCCTTGGAATATATTAGGCCATAGGAGTGGAGAGCAGCCAATAGCCAGCAGGCTAATACCATGAGCCATGCCACAGACATGGTGACGTTACTGGTGTAGCGCAGTGGATTACACACAGCCTCATAGCGGTCCACAGCAATACAGACAAGGTGTAAGATGGAGACGGAGCAGAGGAACATGTCAGTGCTGGAGTGGAGCTGGCAAAATGTGTCTCCATAGAACCAGCAGCCTTGGACTGTCCGTCTCATGCTGAAGGGAACAATAATTAAACCCACCAACAGATCTACAACAGCCAAAGAAAGTATCAGCATATTGGTGGGGCTGTGCAGCTGTTTAAAGTGACTAATACTCAGAATGACCAAAGTGTTTCCCACAATGTTAGCCAGTATGTTTAACATAATCACCACATAGAGACCAACTTGAGACCCTGCAGTAAGCTGGGACCTGATACATGATACATTAGATTCTGGGTAGCAGAGCTGCTCATCAGAAGTCTTATTCGACATCACCAACACTACTAAACAACAATCAACAAGAGATAGACAATGTGTGGATACAGGTATTGAGAGGGGATATAAAGAAATCCGCCTCCTTAGTGATAATCCGGGATATTTATACACTTCATTAACCTATGGAGACTAACCCCTCCAACAGAATCACTAATGATCACATGATAGCAGAGCTCACCTACAGAGCTACATAGAATAGATTGTATGTGGACTGATTTGATTGCAGTTTGATCTAGGAGAGTAGACCTTGAAACCTTCCTAAGATAAAACCATTGGCTTGATTTGTTTTCTTTTTTTTTTACCCCTGGGTAAGTTTGTTGTTGCCATCTGAATATTATTATTTAATGCTTAATTTTGTATAATTTGTTGTAATTATGTATCTTAAAGTCCCAGCATATCTGTCCAGCTTTGAGGTATTTCTGACAAAGTCCTTCTTGCATTCTATATTTTAAAAATGTAAATGTACGGTAGCATATTGCTGCCACGCCAGAACAAAAACCAGATCATTATTACGTTACAACCGTAAAAAGTTTATTGTTCGAACAATGTTTTCCACGTTATAACATGATCATTTCACGTTTTATCCTGATAACTTATTGTTATAACATAAAACGTTTCACGTTATAACGTGAAAAGTTATAACAATATGTTTTTCACGTTATAACTTAATAATTTCACGTTTTAACGTTTTAACTTATTGTTATAATATAAACGTTTCAAGTTATAGCGTGAGAAGTTTATTGTAATAATGTTTTTCACAGTATAGCATGATATTTTCACGTTACAACAGGGTAACTTATTGTTATAATATAAAACGATATACATTATAACTTGATAACTAATATTGTTATAACGTGAAACGTTGCGTTAAAACGTGATAACCTATCAGACTGAGTCATGGCGGTCATGCTTTTGAGCATACAATCATGTACAAACAATAATTTATGAACTATAAATTATACAATAATATCGTGATAAGTATGCGTACAAGAAGGATTTAAAAACACATGATACTGAACAAAACGAAGAATGAGTTCGTCCCTCCGAGATAGTGTCATATTTCTCATTGATCAACTGGAGGGACACGGAAGGCATGAGACTGACCATGTTCACAAGCTACACCATCAATGAGCCATATTCATCAATCCGTTCTCGCACATATTACATTTACATTTTAGTCATTTAGCAGACGCTCTTATCCAGAGCGATGTACAAATCTATCGTGAAACTTTTCACGTTATATCAATATACTGTAATTTATCACGTTATAACGTAAAACATTTTATGTTAAAACAATAAGTTATCACGACTAAGCGTGAAATTATCATGTTATAATGTGTAAAACATATTGTTATAACAATAAACCTTAATTCTGATCTGTTTATTTTCTAGCGTGGCAGCAACATGCTTCCGTACAAATGTGATGATTTTAATGGCACTGAACTACCTTTAGGGCGCTACCCTACCCCACTCACTTTTTCAACAAACATCAATATATTTTAAAAAAAAATTCATAAAAACTAACGTAAAAACAAATACCATAAGCAATCTCCTATTTCTTTTTTATTTAACTGGAGTTGGTTTTGTTGTTATTTCAGTGTTTCAGTATTATAATTATTAGTACTCTCACAAGAATTAAACCATGTATTGTATTTATAGAGACATTCTCAATTTTAACTCCTCACTGAGTGAGCAATGGTACATCATGTCAATTATGGTAATATTTTATTACAAAAATAATACAATAATCTTGTATTATATATACGTATGGAGATATTTTAAATTGTTCCACAAATCTATTGGTCCTTCAACATCCAAAGCTAATTTAACATGACTAAATGTAGCCCTGTCTTCAAACTATTATTTTTATTTATTTTTGTTTGTTTGTTTGTTTGTTTAGGTCCATCATAGAACACAAAATGATATATATATACAGAAAAACTATAATACTTGCATTTAACGACCAGACCAAAAAGGGATGAGCTATAGTCCAAACTTATAATGCTTACCCCCTCCCACTTATAGCGAGCTGTATACACTGTGTATGTACTGTATATAGCAATACTTGCACAGTTTTATATGAACAGATTGTCTTCAATATTATAGCTACATGTGTATTTGCACATTCAACATATACTTTACAATTTATATGCATTGCCCCTTCTATAATTTAGATACACCACTTATACAATAACGTGTACTTATATACATGTTTTGTACCCATCAATAATCTTTTCCTTTTTAAACCTTATGAAGTTACAACAACTTTTCAACTTGTTTTCCAGATTATTCCACAATGTCACTCCTTGAACTCAAATGCATTGACTTTTCAAGGTGGATCTTGCATATTTATTTTCAAACACAAATGTTCCTCTCAAATTATAATTACTTTCACGTGTATTAAACAAACTCTGAATATTCCCTGGCAATAACTTATTGCTGGTTCTATACATGATTTGAGCCCTCTTTGCATGATGTCTTTTAATTTTAGGACTTTTTCCTTGATGAAATGGTTGTGGATTCATAAAAATCTGCATTACTCACTATTTGTATTGCTCTTTTTTTGTAAAATGCCAGTTTGGTTGATGTTAGTTCTGTAGGTGTTGCACCATACCTCTACACAGTACATAAAATACGAGAGTATGAGGGAACAATACAACATGTAAAGTGACTTATGGTCCAACAATGGCATTGCCTTGTACATTATGCCGATGCATTTGGCCAGTTTCGATCTCGCATAACCAATATGTGATTTCCAGTTGAGCTTGTGATCTACTATGACACCCAAAAATGTTATGTCACATACTCTTTCAATGTCTATACCATTTATCACAATTTTGCTGTTATCAAAACCATGAACTTAGTTTTTGATAAATTCAATGACAATTTGTTCTTGTCAAACCACATTAAGTTTCTCCATTTCCCCTACAACAATTTCCCTGCCTGAGCAGAACATATTTGTATCATCAGCAAACCAAACAAAACGAAATTGATCAGAAGCCTTGCAAAAATCGTTGATGTACAAAATGAACAGTATGGGTCCTAACACTGATCCTTGAGGAACTCCACAAACCACTTTCATGTAACTCAACCCACAACCATCTATCTGTACAAACTGTTTATCCACTTATCCACTTATCCACTTATTTAATATGCCTCTTACACACCAGTTTGAAATGTACCAGTCGGAAATACACCAGTTTGAAATGTTCAGTTACAAATATATGACAAGGTCTTTGCAACACATTCAATTACATTTTTGATTATTTTCATCAGGGCGTAGGTTTGGTTTAGACATTGGTGGGGACAATTCTGTAACCACTGTTGGATGTCGGCAGGGGTACTGAAAGGAAATTTGCTTAAAATTGTCATAAGAACAGAATTATATAAACTAACAAACTTAAGGGGTGGCTAAATTGGCTGGCTTTTTTCTGAAAGGCTGCCTGCAGATGCAGTGTCACTAGCTGCTTATATAATATATATTATATATATATATATATAAAAGTGAAGATTTGGGACATTTGCATACATTTTTTTTTTTTATGTCATCTGGCCCAGGATTTGAACAGGCTATCTTCCGGCTGCTAGTCCCCTTCTCTATCTACTAACTAGGCTATCGGATCTCCTAATTACTAGAAAAGATCTTGTAATTGTGAGAAAGATCATAGGTGCCCCTACTGGCCAAGGCTTTGCCCAGCAGAACCACGGAGCACAGCCGCGGAAAGGTAAGTTATCAATATCACCTGGTTTAATACTTCCAATGTAGGCTATACAGACATCTAGTTACTAGTAGGCCTATCCTTAAGGCTTAGATAGGTTTTACAACTGTGCTTTTTGTTACCGTTGGAATTGTTGCATATTTTATTTCTGTTGTTTTGACACATTTATATTTCAGAACATTCCACTGTGCATCTCTAATTGAAATGTCACAAATCGTGCCCTTTATTGTGTTTCAGGCTGGTTCGAGAAAGACGAAGAACGGCAAAACGTATCCAACTTTCTTATCTGCCAGACTGCTGGACAGTAGCCAGTGATTATTAATATTAAATTGTCCTGAAATCTCATAATCACCATAGCATTGCTCATTTCTATCTGATAATATCTGTCTTAAATTAATCTCAATGATTTCTACAGTTTATTGAGGGTTCTGTAATCACCATGTGTTCAGCTGCAATGGCGCACTTACCTGTATTACATTTGTTCTGTATTTGTGATCATCTTACGCACTGCACTGTATGAAGTCATGGGGCAGGTGTGCCTAGCCTTGATTATTTAAGTAAATGTGTTATATGTGTAAACTGAGGGCTTTGTAAAATATAAGTAAAGAATTGCAACCAATAGGCCACCTCATGCCTTCAACAATACTTGTCAACCACTTCATGATTTATCAACTGGTAGCAACAGTGCACAGAACTTTTTGATAACTTTTAAGTTCAAACACTCCAATGTGGACTTAATCTTGCACAAAAGCAAATTCACACAAGCGGTTATAAAGAACAAATTAATGATATGGCAGTTCAGTCAACCAACATTAAAGAAATAGCAAGCATACTGTTGAAATAATCATATATTTCCATATTGTGATTTGCATTATGATGGGTTTTTTAGCACCATATTGGTTATTACAGTGAAATAATCATCTTAATATTCTAAAGACTATTAGTACATCTCCATATGCGGTCAGTTGGTATGGGCTGAAAGCATATGTTTCACTCAATTCCTTCACTACTATCACTTGTGCAAGCAAAATGTTGTTGCCATGGGTGTAAGTATTCTGTGAATGTCCTTTGACACCACTTTCATCTTAGGTAGAGGTTGGCATGGGAAGGTCCAGTGACAATTCCATTTCCTTCCATTTCCATTGACAGGTCCACTTCCTTTTCAATGCTTGTGTTACATGATTCTGAATACATTCTGACAACCTGCTTACTAAAATAACCTGAAGACTGTTTCTTCTATAGTACAAAGTCAGTACATTACTGGGTTTGCCTTCACAATACCATGGAATTTTAAAATATTAAAGAGTTTGATATATTCAGAATGGCAACCCTGTCTCGTGTACACATTATATTCTCTTAATACACGATGTGTAGTAGTTAGTTACTGGTCAGTACATTCTCCAACTCCACGCGTAGCTCTGGGTAGGAGTTCTATGCACAAGGTAACGCAAAAAGATTGGCTGTGTGCAACTACGTTCCACTCCGTCCAACGTGCCACTCAACTCTGTACCACTTCGTCCAACTATGGTAAGTAACTTCGTCATCTCCAAGTAACTTGGTCATCTCTGTTGCCCACGAAGTCGACACCATGTCCACCAAACTGTTACATAAAAACCTTTAGTCTACTGAAACAAAAATCCATTAGCTTATGGCTATATTTGAAGTTTCAAGCCAGCAGCTGATATTGATCTTTCCATGGCCATGCGTGCAGTGCTTCCATGAGTAAAGCAGTGGCAAGTACGCACCCTCCTATTTTTCTCGTAATTAAGAGATCCTTCTCTTATAATTATGAGATTTTCCCGTAATAGCGAGATCTTTTCTTGTAATTGCAAGATCCTCATCTGGTAATGATGACATCTTTGTATGCGCTTTCATACAATTCCACTCCAGTCCGTAGAGGTTTTACTCCTGCAATTCTTTAGTGTCCATGATTTATTTTTTCATCCTCACTTGTGACTGAGAAACATCGAGTCCTTGTTTTTATTAATCTCTTCAAGGTCACTTACATCATTATCTGGCACTATCATTTCCCTTGCCAAATTTGGCCCTACATTAACAAAAAACTAATTGAAAGCATCTGCAATATCCTTTGTTGTTATTGGTTATATGGTTTTGCGCTTATCAGTAAATGTAATAGGTAAACTATTAGTGCTTGTACGGTTTTTAAATTATATTTGTTTATTGTTTTTATTATCCTCGAACACCTTGCTATCGTAATCTTTTTGGATTATTCAACACAGTACATAGCTTTACGTTTATCTGACAGTTTGGAATTATCCTATCACTTGCATATACATTTTTAAATCCAAATGTTCCTAATCATATTGCTATGTATGGCATATTATTTCACAACCAATGTGCAATTGCAGGAGAGAAACAATTATGTATACAACAAGGAAATACTGAGTGGAGTATTTAAAAAACAACGGCATTGTTTCATTGACATGTCGGCATCGTTTGCCTCGGCTAACTTTTGTTTTACAGACTTCAATGATGTGCAAAAAACCTCTGAAAAGACAATGGTAATGAACATGTCTAATAACCTGATTCATGTAAAGAAGACAGTCATATCTGACGAATCCTGTTTGAAAATATTCAAAGTGGCAATGAGAAAAACACATTGCCTGAACCAAGGGTAAAACAGAGAGTATCAGATGATTGGATTCATGGTGGAGTTAAAGTAAGTCAGCCAGTTAAATACCTCATAGAAGGTTGCAGCTATGCTAAAATCAGTGTATGGTGCAATTATGGAAGTAAGAAAGTAAGGAAGCCAACAAAAGATACACACCCACTACAATTCCAAGTCTCTTAGATGCTTTTTGCTCTGATCTTTTAGACATCTCTCCTCTTACATGTGCACCTTGGTTACTGTCTTTAATCTTTCTCAAATGTTCTTTAGATACTAGAAATATTTTGGTGTACAATCCCACCATCACAGTGATGGGAATGAAAAAGGCTAATATAGCGGTAAGAATTCCCCAGAGAGAGTTAGAGAACAAATTGCAGCTACCTAAACAACGTATAGATTCCAGATACTCCAGACCTGCCATATCGGCCTTAGAATATATTAGGCCATATGAGTGGAGAGCAGCCAATAGCCAGCAGGCTAACAACATGAGCCATGCCACAGACATGGTGATGTTGTTGGTGTAGCGCAGTGGATTACACACAGCCTCATAGCGGTCCACAGCGATACAAACAAGGTGTAATATGGAGAGGGTGCAAAGAAACATGTCAGTGCTGGAGTGGAGCAGGCAGAATGTGTCTCCATAGAACCAGCAGCCTTGGACTGTCCGTGTCATGCTGAAAGGAAGAATAGTTACACCCACCAGCAGATCAACTACAGCTAAAGACAGGACAAACACATTGGTGGGGCTGTGCAGCTGTTCAAAGTGACTAATAATCAGAATGACCAAAGTGTTGCCCACAATGTTAGCCAGTATGTTTAACACAATCACCACGTAAAGACCAACTTGAGCCCATACAGTAAACTGTGCCCTGATACATGATACATTAGATTCTGGGTAGCAGAGTTGTTCGTCAGAAGGCGTATTCAACATCACCAACACCCTTAACTCTCTTTGGTTAGCTATTAACCCTTTGATTTTGTTTTTCTTACCCTGCACCGTCATGGCAGGCTTGTATATGCAAATGTTTCTAGTGGTGAAAAAACAGATAAGAAAGATCGAAGGCATTAACAAAAATATAAATGCGGAGGCAGGGCTTTCTAAACAATTAAAACACAAAGCAGCAAATACACTGGGAATTGTATTGGGGGTATTTATGTTATGTTTTATACCTATGTCTCTTAACACCGCTATTGATCCCTACATAGGATTCAGCACACCAAAAACCCTCTTTTAGGTATTAGTTTGGCTGTTCTACTTTAACTCCACCATGAATTCTATCATCTATGCTCTGTTTTACCCATGGTTCAGGAAATGTTTACATCTCATAGTTACATTGAAAATATTCAGCTATTAATGTATTTTGTAATTTCACAAAACACTAGATATAATCATAAGTACTTAATATCTTTAAATATTTGGTTTACAGGTGTCCTGTAAATAGTTTTTCAATCAGTGGGAATATCT
>JAPMUY010004848.1:0-27500 GCA_026901105.3 Galaxias olidus
TGCATCTACCAGGTAATTTCACACTACTGGCGTTAATAGAAAATATGTCATCAAATTAGATTTTGAAAAGTCATAAATATTGGTCTGTACCAGGATCAAATATTGCTTTTTTATTTTTCATGAATGTTCACATCTCTGACCCTGATAATCCCATCTCTAAGTTTTGTTCACTCAACCTTGCAGGGCATGCGTGACATTTCCACTGGCAGTCTGAAATGTTGGGGGAAGAAGAATATAAATATATTAGATTCTTCATAGATTTTTGACCTCTGTGACCTCGCCCCGCGCTTGAACTCTCTGACCTTCACAGTGTTTATCCTCTGCTCCTGAGTGCCAGCCACAGGAACATGGTGGACTGTGCCCTGGGGCACCGGGCGCTCCCCGTGTTCCAGCAGTTCCCCGCGTGGCTGACGGCACTCTGTTCCTCAGCCCGCCTCACCACGACGAGATCGATCACGACGTGCTCCCGTGCCACCCCAAGGCTGGGGCAGCGCATACCAACCGGGGTCATTTTTGTTATGAGTATGTCAAGGCCCTGCAGGACATAGTGTGTTTTTATTTGAACAGAAACTCGATCTGTCCGCATGATATTCGTAGATCATGAGCAACCCCAGCCTGATCCGAAGAGAGTACATCGTTCTGGTTTGATCCCTGTCGTACCGTATTCCAGCATCCGACGGAGAGAGACGCCAACTGAAAGAGGTGACGTGTGTGTTCAGATGGTGTGCTTTCACTGGTTCCCTCCCTGGCTTATAAGGGTGTTTCCAAGTGGGACATGTGCCGCTGGTCTGGCTTGGATGGATAGGGCTGTATTGGTCAGTGGAAACAGCATGCCAATTTCTACACATCAACAGGGCAGAAAACCCTGCCCACGTCTATCTCAACAGAGTTACCTCTTCACTGCGTGCATTCATGGTCTGCAGCGTTGGAAACAGGTCTGAAATCGCAAGCTGCCGCTCAATGTAGGAAAACGCCAGACAGTTGAAATTTGAGCGCTGAGTGGCCTCGGTAGCGCCTGCTGTGCACAGTGTCTCTAGATGGTCTTTCTCCTCCTGTGAGCAAGCAGGTTTGCTGGATTGGTCTTCAGGTAAATTCAGCAGGATAAAGAAAGAGAGAAAGCATTGTTATAGCTGCTATCTGGGAGTGGGGATGGAAATCACTTAAGGATGGCCAGAGCAAGAAAATAATAGGAATGGCACACATGGGTAGCTAAATGCAAATACGTCTTTTTTTATTTTCAGGGCCCTGCTTGTGTGATTTTAAACATGCATTTTACTCACCACTCATTGGTAGGATCAGTTTCCTTGTCTCGTCTTAGTTACTCTGACCAACAATAATATGAACATGAGTCTCGGGTGCTCTGGGGTGAGCAGTTTCAGTGTCTGGGGGTCCCCACAGGGCTTTGATGTGCAGAGTACAGCCATACAAGGTGCCTGACAGTGTTGCCTGCAGTCTCATCGTTCCCGGCGCAGAGAACCAAGTGAGAAGCTGCTGTGCGCTCAACCTGCTAGCAGAGACCGTTACTGCCGTAGTGATCTATTTTCAGAAGAGAGATGACAGACACGCATCACCATCATCGTTATATACAGTCTGAAAGCTCGGGGATATGTTGTTTAGAGAAAGGTAAAAGTGCAGAGGGCAAACTTGAATCGTGGTAAAACATCTTCTTTAAGGTCATTGGCACCATATTATCCCATTGGACTTAGAAGTGCCTGCTAAATCTCTTGTAAAAAACATTTGTCAGCACAGGCTTGAAAACAATTTTACGGCTAACTTAGCAGTTATAAATGACTATTTTGGTCTGAAAGCTATGTGATTATGTTGATGTATTTGTATGCCCAGCGAATGTGCTGTTACTCATAGTTATTCTGAGGTATGAGTGATGATGGTGGAGGGCAGAACTCAAATGAGATTGTATCTAATTTGCCTTCCATTTTTGCTTTTTAAAAAGATTATTGCGAGGCAAATCATGTAGGACAGACCTGTTTGTAGTTTATTTGTACTATTTTATTTAAATCAGGAATAGTCCAATTGAATTGAAGACTCCATATTGAATAATTCCTCATGTGGTAATGCTGTTTGCACTGTGTCAAAGCAAGGCATCATCTATGCATATTCTGTGTTGCAAAATCATTCATATCGAAATATAATTCCTCTCAATTTTTGCAATAGCCCTGAGGAATGTTCAAATATGAATGCTTTCCTTTAATACTTAAACGTATAGTTTTTGGTTTTTAATAACTTCTGTCTGGGGTACAAATAGCAGGGGACTATAATGCTCTTCAACCAAATTAATCTTTATTATTTTATTTATTAATCAACAACTAGGTTAATACATTCTCCTTATCTGCTGCTCACTGCAGCAACTTTCTTTGTCACTTTATGTGTTTAACAATCAAAACGAGGCTAACACATGTTCTGTGGTTCTCTGGAGTAACTTCCTTTAATGGCAGTGTGTGTCCGTTTGGTCAACAGGTCGACTGATGCACCTGTACGCCGTCTGCGTGGACTGCCTGGAGGGCGTTCACAAGATCGTTTGCATCAAGTGCAAGTCACGCTGGGATGGGAGCTGGCATCAGCTGGGCACCATGTACACCTACGATATCCTGGCTGCCACACCCTGCTGTCAGGTGGGTAGCACCCTCACCAACCAGACCTGCAGGTTAATATACTGGGCATTCACATCACTGTGTACAACTACAGTGTAATATACTGGGCAGTCATATCACTATGTACAACTACAGTGTAATATACTGTGTATTCACATTACTGTGTACTAATATAGGTTAATATGCTCAGTATTCACTTTCAACATACAATATACTGGGTAAACTTCTCCATTCTTAGGGGAATATAGGGGATACTGTGGCGAAAATTAACCTCTGTGTTGAAATGAAGGACTTCATTTCACAATTTGAGTTTCACAGAACACAGTTTGCTAAGTAAAAGTAATGTTAATATAAGTTTATATGAACACACACAAGTGAGTTCTAGTACATCACATCCAACTTGCAATTGTTCTGTCACGGTTTTTACAGACAGAAGAGTGTTTAAAATCTGACAGAATAGTTACCGGCGGTACTGTAGTACTCAACTTGAGGACTCGGACTCGAGTCACGAGTTTCATGACTTGTGACTCGACTTGGACTCGAGGTTATGTTGTCAGAGTTTTTTTTATTATTATTAACTTTAATCATATTCTAAAGACATAATTACATTTTAGTTCCATTTTGTTCAAAAAAATAATGTTTAAATGTGATGCTCCATCAGTAGCATTTATTGATACAATATATTAACGAATTTGTGGGCTTCTATTTATTGTGAGAACCAGTACAGAATAATATGACGGGATTCGGACTTTGAACTATAGGGTCTTGTGACTCGACTCCGACTCATCTCGGACTGGACCTATGGGGACTCAGACTGGACCTATGGGGACTCAGACTGGACCTATGGTGACTTGGACTCAGACTGGACCTATGGTGACTTGGACTCGAACTGGACCTATGGGGACTCAGACTGGACCTATGGGGACTCAGACTGGACCTATGGGGACTCAGACTGGACCTATGGGGACTCAGACTGGACCTATGGGGACTCAGACTGGACCTATGGTGACTCAGACTGGACCTATGGTGACTTGGACTCAGACTGGACCTATGGGGACTCAGACTGGACCTATGGGGACTCAGACTGGACCTATGGTGACTCAGACTGGACCTATGGTGACTTGGACTCAGACTGTACCTATGGTGACTCAGACTGGACCTACGGGGACTTGGACTCAGACTGGACCTATGGGGACTTGGACTGGACCTATGGGGACTTGGACTCGAACATGAACTGGAACTAAGGTGACTTAGACTCAGACTTGGACTGGACCTAAGGTGACTTAGACTCAGACTTGGACTGGACCTAAGGTGACTTAGACTGGACCTATGGTGACTCAGACTTGGACTGGACCTAAGGTGACTTAGACTGGACCTATGGTGACTCAGACTTGGACTGGACCTATGGTGACTTGGACTTAGACTTGGACTGGACCTAAGGTGACTTAGACTCAGACTTGGACTGGACCTAAGGTGACTTGGACTCAGACTTGGACTGGACCTAAGGTGACTTGGACTCAGACTTGGACTGGACCTATTTTGACTTGGACTGGACCTATGGTGACTTGGACTCAGACTCAGACTGGACCTATGGTGACTTAGACTCAGACGTGGACTGGACCTATGGTGACTTGGACTCAGACTCAGACTGGACCTATGGTGACTTAGACTCAGACGTGGACTGGACCTATGGTGACTTGGACTCAGACTCAGACTGGACCTATGGTGACTTGAACTCGAACTGGACCTATGGTGACTTGGACTTAGACTGGACCTATGGTGACTTGGACTCAGACTGGACCTATGTGGACTTGGACTCAGACTGGACCTATGTGGACTTGGACTCAGACTGGACCTATGGGGACTTGGACTGGACCTTTGGGGACTTGGACTCGAACTGGACCTAAGGTGACTTAGACTCGGACTTGGACTGGACCTAAGGTGACTTAGACTCAGACTCAGACTGGACCTAAGGTGACTTGGACTCAGACTCGGACGGTTAGTGACTCGACTGCAGCACTGATTACTGGAACGTTTATTATCACTCCCGTGTCCCATTGTGTGGTAGGTTATATCCCTAGAGATCTCTGTGGTTATATCCCTCTAGACCTTCCAGCTCTGTTTTACGATGAGGGCTCCGATGGAGTGCAATTAACCATCACCTAAAGCAAACACCTGATACTGGTCAATATTTATCCTGATAACACAACCAACCGGTATCTGCTGCTCAGCCGTCATGCTGGGTTACGTGCACACCTGCTGTTCTTCCTTTATCTGTTGTTTATTTTTACAAAGATATTGAAATTTCATTGTTATTAATCATAGTGTTGTTTTTATTCTCTTGCCATGTAAAGCACAGAAAGCTGAACTTGTAAGAAATATATAAATAAAGATTATTATTATTATTATTATTATTATTATTATTATTATTATTATTATTATTATTACCACCATTTACTTTTTTTTCAATTCAATATACACAGGATAGGATGTTATAATATCCATTATGCCATACTCCAAGATGAGCACTTTGAAACCACTTTAAGCTGTACCGTCTATGGCACCTTGCTCTTGCTTCGTCTAGCTCAGATCATCTGACAGACCGTCTGATTGAGATTCATTCCGATCCATAAAGAAACTATTTATTTTCATACCAATCCATAGAGAAACTTTATTTCTTTTCATGCCAAGCTTTGAAGTGGCAGCTCATCTTTGACTTTAGGCTATAAAAAATAAGAAAATAATTTGTGTTGAGTCTTATTTAACCTTTTTGTAATTGATCTTCTTTTCTTTCCTGTGTTGCCAGGCACGTCTGAACTGTAAGCACTGTGGAAGGCCGGTGGTGGACGTGCGTGTGGGGATGCAGTACTTCTCCGAGTACAGCAACGTACAGCAGTGTCCCCACTGTGGGAATCTAGACTACCACTTTGTCAAGCCATTCTCCTCCTTCAAAGTGCTGGAGGCCTATTGACAAATGTTGTTTTGGCATGCTAGTCACATATCCTGTTTGTTTACGTTATGTATTTAGTCTCACTTTTTTTTTATTTAACCTTTTTTTTTTTGCCTTTTTTTTTTTGCCTTTTTATTTTTTTTTATGTTCAATGTATTGGAAGAATATGACTTTTAAAAAGAAACTGAAAGGATGGTTCCAAGAAATCATCTTTACTTTCAGAGGAAACTATATTGTTAGACCGTTAACGTTTCATACATAGCACTTAAATACACATGAGAAAACACATCATACTGTGACAACTGAATGTACCTGAATGCCAAATTAGCTTTTTTATATAAAAATAAATATAGAACTGTACCTCTTAATAAAAAGAGAATGCTACGTAGGCCTATTGATGCTTGTGTTTTATTCACAGTCAAGATATGCTGCATCTTGACCAAACTTTAAGCTTTGACCAAATATACAGTAGATTTAATTAAACGTATTAAAAATGTAATTTGTCTTACATACAAGTAGGTCAACAAGGCTGCTGGTTTCTGGTGACCAGCTAACACATGCAATGAACTATATTCTATGTTTATGGTAATATAATCTAATACCATCCTAGAGGGTTTGATAAATACAAACGTATCTTTACTTTCAGAGAGGATAATATAGTTAGACCGTAAACAGTTTGTATTGGCACTTAAAGAAACGCAACCTTGGACCTACAAGGTATTGAATTTGGCATAAATGCAAGTAGACCCATGTCAACCAGGCTGTGTTTTTATACCTGTGTTGGTAGTGATCCATGTCAACCAGGCTGATTCTATACCTGGTAGTACTGATCCATATCAACCAGGCTGATTCTAAATCTGTGTTGGTAGTGATCCATGTCAACCAGGCTGATTCTATATCTGTGTTGGTAGTGACCCATGTCAACCAGGCTGATTCTATAGCTGTGTTGGTGGTGATCCATGTCAACCAGGCTGATTCTATACCTGTGTTGGTAGTGATCCATGTCAACCAGGCTGATTCTATATCTGTGTTGGTGGTGATCCATGTCAACCAAGCTGATTCTATACCTGTGTTGGGGGTGATCCATGTCAACCAGGCTGATTCTATATCTGTGTTGGGGGTGATCCATGTCAACCAGGCTGATTCTATATCTGTGTTGGTGGTGATCCATGTCAACCAGGCTGATTCTATATCTGTGTTGGTAGTGATCCATGTCAACCAGGCTGATTCTATATCTGTGTTGGTAGTGATCCATGTCAACCAGGCTGATTCTATATCTGTGTTGGTAGTGATCCATGTCAACCAGGCTGATTCTATACCTGGTAGTACTGATCCATATCAACCAGGCTGATTCTATAGCTGTGTTGGTGGTGATCCATTCTCTAAAGCCACTTGAGGACTCCATAAATTAAATTCTAATGTCCCACCTGTAGCTATCAAGCCCTCTTGACCATGTAGACCATGGTGTTGATAGCGTTTTGGATTTAAGTACACTCAAACATTGTGTGTCTAGACATTTCAAATACCATATTCTAATAAAAGGCCGACAACGATCATAGAGAAAACCCTTTCACAGTGTCATCTCAAGCAGAGAGAACTGGTGTGGCTCGGTTAAATGTCCATCATAGTTGGGGTGAATATCTCAGCAAGTCATGTTGTCATGTGAACTGATAGATAATAAGACACAACTCAATGAATGGGTGCTGGATCCCAACTAGAACAACACTCAAAATAAAATATTAGAATTAAAATATTAGACAATATTATAAATTATATTTAGTTACATGAACTAATAACAACGGGAAGCGCCTTCTGTCCTTCAGCTGTTTAACTTCCTCAACAAGAACAGCAGCAAACAGAAGGATGAGGAGGACTCCTGGGTGACTACTAGTCAAGACCATTTTACAACACCTCACCCGGACACTCTGCTTCCAGACCTACTCCTAAAAGAAACACAATGCATTCAGAAAAAATATCTTCAATAAAGTTATTTCTGGACAAAACAACATGGACCAAAGTGTTTGAATGTGGAGACATGAGTGTTGGGACTGTATTCAATCCAACCCAATTTATTGATGCGCTGAATGAGGCAAGGAGAGGAAGTAGGCTGCACCCCTTTCCCTAGCTGTACACAAACTTGCAGCATGCAGGGCAGGCCAGCAGGTGAAACACAAGGACTGAGGTCTCCATCACACAGGATTTTGTCAGCGTAACTTTTTATCAATGTTGGAAGTTATCTTTACTTTGTGTTTCCAGAAAATCAGCTTTTATTTACTGTAATATTTGGATTAGCCCATGCCCTTTACAAAAAAATAACGGTAAGGGGTGTTCCTAGTTTTGGGAGGCTAAGGTAGCAACTAATTGATATAAACTAAACATTAGTTTGAATAGAAAACAAACGCGTTAAACCTAAAAACATATTTAAAGTTCAAAAACTTAGCACAATTACTTTCTCTATTAAATACGTTAATTAAATATTTAATGAAACAGTTATACATTTGTAGTTTTAGCGCTACTGAATTAATGAGCCGGAAGTAGATGCTTGGTCAACGGACCCAAAGCAAACCGTGCATGCGGATCACATTGGGTACAAGTTCTGAAGGAACTGCAGTCAAGAGCATTTTGCCTCTGTAAATGACGCTAACCCAGAGCCCAACCGCTTAGAATAGCTAAATAACCCAGTCAAGTAGGATACAGAAGTTGCTCTATCGATCTTAACAATGAATCCGAGTGGTACTGGCAATAGATCTGGGAAAACGTTCCTATTTACTTCCGAATCGGTTCGAGAGGGACACCCGGGTAGGTTAAGTCGACATTGCAGTATACATTTCATATAGGTGCTAGTCATATGCAGAAAGTTGTCTCCAGATGTTCTGGTGTATGCTTTAGACATTTTACATAGCTGTATGCACATGGACTGTAGCCTTCAAGGCTACTGGATAGTAGTTAAATTGTTGAAAAAGTTTTCACAAATGCTGTCTAAAATAATCTATTGATGGAAAATCGATATAGCCCATGTGAATACTTCTATGGTTTTATATACATTTTGTTCTTACTTTTTTGTCGTTAAAAAAATTATAATTATAAATACAATATTATAAAATGAGCTATATAAACGTTCACAATAATAGAGACTTCTATCGCTTGACTATAAGACCGATTTAATAAGTGCCAAAATATCAACACAAAAAAAATGCATCCTCTATTGCAGTGTCCAAATGTTCATAGACGACTCCTCCATTTCCGAGTCAATATAAATAAGATATAAACGACTGTAAATAACTTCTTTCTTTTGCCAACATCTTCCGTGTTTAAGGCAAAGGTTAACCCATATCGATGTATTATGTAACTTATACGAGTAGGCCTGCCAAAGAAGAGTAACTAGAGGGATCAATCCGTTTGGAAGGAGGAAAAGAAGCATAGACATTAACTTGGAACAGCATGCAGCTTATGTGGACCCGCTATTAGTTTCCAATGGTCATATCATCAATCAATCGTTGGATCCCACTACTGTACAGTATACCCCAGCTTTTATTGTCTGTTACGGAATCTATTGTTTGTTGATGGTTCAGTTAATTTTTTGTAAAATAAATAAATAAAGAAAACGGTTCATAGAAACGTTGGGATTGGCCTAAGGCCCTTAATAAATATTGCAATAGACCAACACAAAAACAATCATGTAGTGAGGGAGTCATACTATTTTGACATTGACTAATTTGAATGGCCTGGAAATTGAGCGTGCACCAATTATTTCTGGTTGGTCCTGCAGTAGAAATCAGGTTTAAGTTTAAAAATTAAGCATTGGGTCAGTGACACTAAATAATACTTGCTGTTGAAGCGCAGGTCAGAGTTTCAAGAACACTTGAAGACACTTTTCCACTTCTAATAGCTAGCTCTGTTCCTAAAGCTATAGCTCTGTTTAGCATAACCAGTTTAAGGTTTACAAGTTAATGCTGGGCGTAGAAACCAAGTTAGAGCGTAGAAACCACTTTGTGGTCTAATATTATTCTAAGCTTTGTATATAGACGAAGTATCTTGATGACAATTGTTGTAAGAATACGCTTTTACATCGGCGCCAATCTTCGTTGACAACAAAAGGTAAGGAGGACTGGACCCAGGTTGGAACCCCTAGTAACCCCTAGTAACCCATAACAACCCCTTTTATAGGTCCCCTTGGCGCATTTAGGCTATTGATTGGATTTGTTTAGACCTTTTATGATTATCTGAGACCAATAAGACTTTGAGTCAAAAGCAAGTCTAGTCTATAAATAGTGTGATCCCCTGATCCAAAAGCAGGTACCTGAACCATAGTCTGGGAACAGTGTTGCTAGTGGACTCATCTATGAATTTCTGTCCTACCTGGATGTTCCACACAGAAGCTGGGGGAACTATTCTATGTGTGACACAATAAGATAAAAATAATAGTTCAGTCAGGACCATTTACAAATATGTTTAACAGTTTACTGCGTTAACATGGTAGTACATTTGAAGTTGTTTTAGTAGCGGTAGTCTGTTTGATCTATTTACAGATAAAATGTGTGATCAAATCAGTGATGCTGTTCTCGATGCATACCTGACACAGGATCCCGACTCTAAGGTGGCCTGTGGTAAGTTACATTGGAATATTATAATTTTAAATGAAAAATTTCATTTTAAATATTATTATTTTTTGGGAGACTAGACTATTATACAGTTGAAAATGTTTACTTTTTGTTCAAAGTAGCTTAGAACTGGTCTTAAAAAGCTGTTTTTTTTTTAAACAGAGTTTGGTAATTATTTTCCCAGTCTTAAAAAGCTGTTTTCGTTTAAACAGAGTTTGGTAATTATTTTCCCAGTCTTAAAAAGCAGTTTTTTTTTAAACAGAGTTTGGTAATTATTTCCCCAGTCTTAAAAAGCTGTTTTCTTTTAAACAGAGTTTGGTAATTATTTCCCCAGTCTTAAAAAGCTGTTTTCTTTTAAACAGAGTTTGGTAATTATTTCCCCAGTCTTAAAAAGCTGTTTTCTTTTAAACAGAGTGCGTGGTGAAGACGGGGATGGTTCTGCTTTGTGGAGAGGTGACGTCGAAGGCCACGGTGGATCTCCAGACAGTGGTCAGGAACACTGTCAAGAGCATCGGCTATGACGAATCTGCCAAAGGAATGGCTTATTGTTCAACAAAATATTCAAACCATTTATTATTGGTTTAATTTGTCCAGGAATTGACTGTAAAATTATAACAGATTACTAGTTGTGAAGAATAGGTTGATACTGTGTAATGTGTGCTGATGTTGTAATAAAATGTATTGTAGTTTTAATTAATGTGGTGTTTCCTGTCTCGTTACAGGTTTTGACTACAAGACCTGCAACGTGCTGTTAGCACTGGAGCCCCAGTGTCATGAAATCACCGACTGTGTGTTCGAGGGTAGGGATGAAGAGGACATTGGAGCAGGAGACCAGGTGAAGTTACTGACTGTTTGAGGGTAAACGGGTGAGAAAGACATTGGTTAATATCTGACTGTATGTTTTTAGGGTAGGGATGAGGAAGACATTGGTAAATAACTGACTGTGTTTGAAGGTAGGGATGAGGAATGTATTGGTTAATAACTGACTGTGTTTGAGGGTAGGGATGAGGAATGTATTGGTTAATAACTGACTGTGTTTGAGGGTAGGGATGAGGAATGTATTGGTTAATAACTGACTGTGTTTGAGGGTAGGGGTGAGGAAGACATTGGTAAATAACTGACTGTGTTTGAGGGTAGAGATGAGGAAGACTTTGGTTAATAACTGACTGTGTTTGAGGGTAGGGGGGAGGAAGACATTGGTAAATAACTGACTGTGTTTGAGGGTAGAGATGAGGAAGACTTTGGTTAATAACTCACTGTGCGTTTGAGGGTAGGGGTGAGGAAGACATTGGTTAATAACTCACTGCGTTTGAGGGTAGGGGTGAGGAAGACATTGGTTAATAACTGACTGTTTGAGGGTAGGGATGAGGAAGACATCGGAGCAGGTGACCAGGTTCAGTAATAGTCTCTTTTAGTCTCTTGCTAAATGTCCTTCTTGCACAGGTCCAATTTTTTTTTATTGTTTATAAAATGTAAACGAGAGACTGAGAAGCAGTTACGTTTGTAATGTAATAAATATAAAATTATTATTATAGGACAAAGTCCAATTGATTGACATTTCAAGACTGTCGAGTCATCTTAGTAAAAATAGTAAATGCTCTTTAACTTGCTACTGACCACATGTCAATACTTTGTTTAATATCTGGCCGTGCCGAGAGCGGATATAGAAGGGGGTGGCTCTGAGACGTCATTGCTCACCGTTAAGCCTTCTGGAGGTGTCGTGGGCTCAAATTAACAAAACATCCGGGATGGAGGGTGCCCACTTGAAAACCCCAATGACATATCTGCTCTCAACCGTAGTCCATTCTAAAATATTGTCTTTTGAAGTGCTCATCTTGGAATATGGCATAATGGATATTATAACATCCTATCCTGTGTATATTGAAATGTTGTTCTTTTAGATGAGTGCAGCTTTTGTTGTTGCCATATTGATTTGTTCTTGTTTTATTGCTTCCCATATAAAGTACTCTGAGCTGCATTTTATGTATGAAAGGTGTTATATAAATACAGTTTATTATTATAGTAATATAGTAATACATTATTGCCAAAAGATAAGACAAAGGAAGCCTTGCTGTGGACGAGTAAAGTCCAATTGGCCCTCTGGGTATACTACTTATTAACCGTGGATAGCCAATGGGATTCTGTTACATCAGAGGCCAGACTATCTTCCAGACTGCTTGTGTGTTGACCAGCCAATAAGAAGCCTGCATTGGCTCTATGTGCTGGGTCAGCAAAACAAGTGATAGTTTCAGGAGCATGAGCATCCCAAATGCTAACGCTACCAGCAACGACTTGGAAGTCATACATGAATACATCGCAGCTATAAAGCAAACTGAATTAGACGTTTTAGAAGATGAAGGAAGTAAATCGAAATGACGCAAATGTTCGAAGGATATTTAGAACTCCAACGATATCCTTCAAATAGTCTATTTCTTAGTAAGCGGGTTGTTACTACCGCCACGTTGATTTTAATGCCAGGTAATATCAACTTTGTGTAAGTGCAGCTCAATGTGCTTTACATGATAGAGAATAAAAACAAAACAAAACTATGAATAAAAGTATTGGAATAACTACAATATATTTGTAAAACAAAGTAACAAAAACATAATTGCGAAGTTTAAGCTTACAGGAACTTATGTTAATTGCTACTTGGCATTAATAAAATTATATTTGGCCTAAGCTATTTTTAACGCACTATATTTATATTTTTTTATTTTGAGATAGCTGTTACAAGCAATTAACCCTTAAATGGTAACTGGATGACACAACTTAAAACAACATTTTCATGCTTTGTCTTGTCTGGCACCAGGGTCTGATGTTTGGCTATGCCACAGATGAAACGGAGGAGTGCATGCCCCTGACTATCTTGCTGGCTCACAAACTCAACTCTAGGATGAAGGAGTTGTCCAGAAACGGCGAGTGCCAGTGGATACTGCCTGATGGTAAAACACAAGTAAGTTGATTTGTCAAAAGACAGATGGACCTTCAGAGCTTGTATTTGTTGCAAATTTGTATATTGGGTATTTGACATACAACCCGAATTTGATGACTAAAAAGAAAACCAGTTGATAGTACTCGATCAAATCAAATCAAGTCAATTTGATTTGTATGGCACATTTCATACATGGAGGCAATTCAATGTGCTTTACACAAGGCAAGCAGAAAAACATACAAGGAAGAGAACAAATGACCATTAAAAGAAACAGGAAATAAAATAAGAGAAAATAAAATTAGGATGAAGTATTCCCACTAATATGCAATACAGAACAAATACGTACGGCTAAAGTAGTTAAGGTAGTAATCTGCAACTCAACTGATCTGAGCTTTTTAATTTTTTTTTATCTGAATAGCGTTTATTGTACTGAACTACATATTGTTGCCAACTATAGGATATCTAACTAGTTATAGGATATGTAACTAGTTATAGGATATCTAACTAGTAATAGGATATGTAACTAGTTATAGGATATCTAACTAGTTATAGGATATGTAACTAGTTATAGGATATGTAATTAGTTATAGGATATGTAACTAGTTATAGGATATCTAACTAGTTATAGGATATGTAACTAGTTATAGGATATCTAACTAGTTATAGGATATGTAACTAGTTATAGGATAACTAGTTATAGGATATGTAACTAGTTATAGGATATCTAACTAGTTATAGGATATCTAACTAGTTATAGGATATGTAATTAGTTATAGGATATGTAACTAGTTACAGGATATCTAACTAGTTATAGGATATGTAACTAGTTATAGGATATCTAATTAGTTACAGGATATGTAACTAGTTATAGGATATGTAATTAGTTATAGGATATGTAACTAGTTACAGGATATGTAACTAGTTACAGGATATGTAACTAGTTACAGGATATCTAACTAGTTATAGGATACAACTAGTTATAGGATCTCAGGACATGTAACTAGTTACAGGATATCTAACTAGTTATAGGATATGTAATTAGTTATAGGATATGTAACTAGTTACAGGATATCTAACTAGTTATAGGATATGTAACTAGTTATAGGATATGTAATTAGTTATAGGATATGTAACTAGTTACAGGATATCTAACTAGTTATAGGATATCTAACTAGTTATAGGATATGTAACTAGTTACAGGATATCTAACTAGTTATAGGATATGTAACTAGTTATAGGATATGTAACTAGTTATAGGATATGTAATTAGTCATAGGATATGTAACTAGTTATAGGATATGTAACTAGTTACAGGATATCTATGTAGAACAAGTCATCTCAGGACATGTTTCTTTATCTGTTTGGTTTTCCTCAGGTTACAGTGGAATACCGTGACAACATGGGCGCCATGGAACCAGTGCGCATCCACACGGTGGTGATCTCGGTTCAGCACCGCCCCGACATCACCCTGCAGGAGATCCGGCACGCGCTCATGGAGAAGGTGGTCAAGGTGGTCATCCCCGCCAAGTACCTGGACAACAACACCATCTACCACCTGTTGCCCAGTGGCATGTTCCTCATCGGTGGACCAAAGGTCTGTGCAGAGGGAGGGAGGGAAGGAGGGAGGGAGGGAGGGGGAGAGAGGGAAGGAGAGGGAGGGTGGGTGGGAAGAGAGAGAGAGAGAGGGGGAGAGAGAGGGAAGGAAGGGAGAAGAGAGGGAGAGAGGTGGAGAGAGAGAGCAGGGGGAGGGTGGGAGGAGAGAGAGAGAGAGCGGGTCGGGGGAGAGAGGGAGGAAGGGAGGGGACAGAGAGGGTGGAAGGGTTGGAGGGAGGGAGGGAGGGAGGGGGAGGTTGGGAGGGAGATAGAGAGGGAGGGAGGGTGGGTGGGAGAGGGAGAGAGGGTGGGAGGTAATGAGAGAGAGAGCGAGAGAGAGCGAGAGAGTTGTAATGAATAACCTTATCTGAAAGACAGAGCTGGTAGCAAACTCTATGTACAGTATTACCGGTAAAGTTGTCTTTCATTTCAAGTTTTTCGTAGTTACTGTTGACATGTTTGATTTGATTCATAACTGACACATTTAGTCAATTAGTCAAATCAAAAAGAAAACATTAAAAGTGTGTTTGTTTGTGTGTGTGTGTGTGTGTGTGTGTGTCTCTGCGTGTGTGTGTGTGTGTGTGTGTGTGTGTGTATGTGTGTGTGTGTGTGTGTGTGTGTGTGTGTGTGTGTGTGTGTGTGTGTGTGTGTGTGTGTGTGTGTGTGTGTGTGTGTCTCTGCGTCTCTGTGTGTGTGTATGTGTGTGTGTGTGTGTGTGTGTGTGTGTGTGTGTGTGTGTGTGTGTGTGTGTGTGTGTGTGTGTGTGTGTGTGTGTGTGTGTGTGTGTGTGTGTGTGTGTGTGTGTGTGTGTGTGTGTGTGTGTCTGTTTGTGTGTGTGTGTGTGTGTGTCTGCGTCTCTGTTTGTGTGTGTGTGTGTGTCTCTGCGTCTCTGTGTGTGTGTGTCTCTGCGTCTCTGTGTGTGTGTGTCTCTGCGTCTCTGTGTGTGTGTGTGTGTGTGTGTGTGTGTGTGTGTGTGTGTGTGTGTGTGTGTGTCTGCGTCTGTGTGTGTGTGTGTGTGTGTCTGTGTGCTCCTGTGTGTGTGTGTGTGTGTGTGTGTGTCTGCGTCTCTGTGTGTGTGTGTAACCAGGGTGATGCCGGACTCACAGGCCGTAAGATCATTGTGGACACCTACGGAGGCTGGGGGGGTCACGGGGGAGGGGCGTTCTCTGGGAAGGACTACTCCAAGGTGGACCGCTCCGGGGCCTACGCAGCACGCTGGGTGGCCAAGTCCCTGGTGAAGGCCAAACTCTGCAGGAGAGCCCTGGTCCAGGTCAGAGGTCACTTTGTTTAGGGTTTAGATGGAGACAACACAAGTGGTATGTTTGGGTTAACTTTAAGCCTTTTATTATTTAATGAAGCGGTCGGTCGGTCGCTGTCCTCGTTGGCCACGCCTCCTCCGTCCCACTCTCCCACTGAAACCAAACCGACACCCATAAATAACCTTCATCACACTAATCATTAGAACACGCCCGCTGCCAATCCATGATTAGCCAGTTGACGGTCTCCCCACCGTGGTCCTGTAGCGCCCTCTACTGGACAGATGCCGTCACAACCTTCACAACAACCATTTATTATTTTTTATTTTCCCTGCCATTGCTCAAGGGCACACTGGTGACAATGTTCTCAGGTGGGATGTAGTGTTTTACTACTACAAAGTGAGATGTTAATTCTCCATAGACTGAATAAGCTGAGGATCTGGTCCACAACATGCAATCCATCAAACAGGTGCACATGAAGAATACTGAGGGGTCAGCAATGACGGCCCCATTGTGATGGCTTAGCTGGTGTGTTTCAGATCTCCTATGCTGCCATTGGTGTGTTTCAGATCTCTCACGCTATTGGTGTGTTTCAGATCTCTCATGCTATTGGTGTGTTTCAGATCTCTCATGCTATTGGTGTGTTTCAGATCTCTCATGCTATTGGTGTGTTTCAGATCTCTCATGCTATTGGTGTGTTTCAGATCTCTCACGCTATTGGTGTGTTTCAGATCTCTCACGCTATTGGTGTGTTTCAGATCTCTCACGCTATTGGTGTGTTTCAGATCTCTCACGCTATTGGTGTGTTTCAGATCTCTCATGCTATTGGTGTGTTTCAGATCTCTCATGCTATTGGTGTGTTTCAGATCTCTCATGCTATTGGTGTGTTTCAGATCTCTCACGCTATTGGTGTGTTTCAGATCTCTCATGCTATTGGTGTGTTTCAGATCTCTCATGCTATTGGTATGTTTTAGATCTCGTACGCTATTGGTGTGAGTCGGCCGCTGTCCATCTCTGTGTTTCACTACGGAACCTCCACCAGGGACGAAGAGGAGCTCTTACAAATAGTACAAAACAACTTTGACCTAAGACCTGGAGTCATTGTAAAGTAAGACATGTTTCATGATAATTACAGAAACTTCACAAAAGATGCATTACGTTGATGAGAAAAGTTTCTGAACTCATTTGTTTGAGTTTGCTTTTCTTTGCAGAGAGCTTGGTTTGAAACGACCCATCTACCAGAGGACTGCATGTTTCGGCCATTTTGGCAGAGAAGAGTTTCCCTGGGAGAAGCCGAAAGCTCTGGTGATCTGATTTCCATTTGGACTGGATCACACACGGTTCACTACATTCTCATCCTTGGTTACACGACATAAACCAGAAGAAATAGGTTGTGACTTGTGATTTAAGAATATTCTTTCTGTGATTCAAAATAGAGAAATTATTTAGATTGTACCTATGCCTTTTTAATTAAATGCAATTTTTATACAAAATGTATATGCAATACTTTTGTAATTGTGTAACGTGTAACTGTGACATAACTGTAAGAAGATATATTTTATATATATTTTCCATTGTACTGACAGCCTGCCAAGTAAACTTAGTGATAACCTTAAATGAACTACAATTATAATAAAACCAAGAAAATCCAGAAGCATATCAGTTGTCAAGAGAAAATTGTGCAACAAAATATTCTTCACAGAGGAGGATCAAGTTCCTAGCGTGATGGAGATTACTGTTCTTTGTAATTGGTTTAATGCTACCCTAAAGTATTCAGCGCAGGTTGAGTTACTGTTCTTTGTAATTGGTTTAATGCTACACTAAAGTATTCAGCGCAGGTTGAGGAGTTGCCGGTTTGTACCTCTACCCTGGCTCATGTTGCCGTTGACATTGTATTATGTACTCAACGATAAAGTTGAAAAACTAGAAAGAAGAATTTGCCTTTATGCTAGAAAATGGTAATGGGTGTTCCGATATCTTAGTAGCCTGGCTCTGTGTGGGAAAGGTGCTGTGGAGCTGCTGCTTGCTAGGCTTACAGAGGACTTTACGTGCACTGAGGCCAGATTAAAAATGACACTGGCATTGTCACGGGATAGCATAGTAAGAAAATCAGCCTCCGCAATAGTAGTAGATGCAAATGTAATCCAAAGGAAGCAGTGAAGCAAAACCATCCCTCAGAAATAGTAGGACAAGTACAGCATGGACAAGGAGGTTTTGTGTGTGGCAAAAAATGAACAGAATAAACTTCTTCAGGACATGCAAATTAGTGACAGATCAGATACATTAGCAGCAGATAGATCAGTAAATAGTTCATGCCTAGCTCATTGAATAGGTAAATAGTGCATGCCTAGCCCATTGAATAGGTAAATAGTGCATGCCCTGCCCATTGAAAAGGTAAATAGTGCATGCCCTGCCCGTTGAATAGGTAAATGGTGCATGGTCTGCCCATTGGATAGGTAAATAGTGCATGGCCTGTGCATTGGATAGGTTAATAGTTCATGCCTAGCCCATTGGATAGATAAATAGTTCATGCCTAGCCCACTGGATAGATAAATAGATCATGCCATGCTCATTGGATAGATAAATAGTTCATGCCTAGCCCATTGGATAGGTAAATAGTTCATGGCCTGTCCATTGGATAGATAAATAGTTCATGGCCTGCTCATTGGATAGATAATAATAATAACAATAATAATAATAATAATAATTCATTTTATTTATATAGCGCTTTTCTAACACCCAAAGTCGCTTCACAGCATCAACATAGATAACATGACACAAATAAACAATTAGACTGAAATAGTTAGACAGACAGCAACAACATTTCTCACTATATGTAAGCAAAAGGATAGTATCAGTAAAAGAAAGGGACCGGATTCTAAACAGAGTTAACTAGGGTATGCTAGGGTGAAAAGATATGTTTTAAGGTGGGTTTGAAATATTGACAGCGAGTTGGAATTATGAATTAGAGGAGGGAGAGAGTTCCAAAGTTTAGGTGCTACCCTAGAAAATGCACGCTCCCCAAAATGCTTTAGTTTTGCTTTTGGAATGACCAATTGCCCGTCTGCAGCGGAATGTAGTGTCCGAGTAGGATGGTATGGTTGTAGCAGTTCAGTGAGGTAGGAAGGGGCCAAATTGTGTAAAGCTTTGTAGGTGAGGAGAAGGATTTTGTAGATGATGCGCTGGCTGACCGGAAGCCAGTGAAGCTTAAAAAGTATGGGGGTTACGTGCTCAGAAGATTTTCTGTAGGTGAGAAGCCGAGCATCAGGATTTTGTACCAGTTGGACTTTATGGAGAGAGGTTGCGCCGATGCCGAAAAGAAGTGAGTTGCAGTAATCAAGACGGGAGAAGATGAATGAGTGAATGAGTTTGGCAGCTGCACTCTGGGAAAGGGATGGTCGGATTTTAGCGATGTTTCTAAGATGGAAGAAGGATATTTTGACCATGTGATTGATATGAGTGTTAAACGAAAGTGTTGAATCCATTAATACGCCAAGATTGCGTGCTAAAGTGGAGGGGGAGACTGTAAGACCATCAATGGAGATTTAGATATTGCCAACTTTAGTTAGGGTGTGTTTGGTGCCAATTAAGAGGAGTTTCGTTTTATTGCTGTTTAGTTTGAGATAGATTTCCTGCACCCAGTGTTTGATTGTAGATAAGCAGTATTCAATATAGGGAAGTGTAGGACTTTTGAGTGAAGTTGTGCTGATGTAGATCTGTGTCATCGGCATAGCAGTGGAAATTGAAGTTGAAATGTCTGATAACTCGACCAAGAGGAAGGATATAGATTATGAACAGGAGGGACCCCAGGACTGAGCCCTGAGGAACACCCTGTGTGACTGGGGATGTATCCAAAGTGAATCCATTAAGTGATATGAATTGATGTCTGTTTGTGAGAAATGACTGACTAAGAGAGAGTGCGGTGCCCTCAACACCAAACAATTTCAGCCTAGAAATAAAGTTGTGTGTGACACACTGTGTCAAAGGCTGCACTAAGGTCTAACAGTATGAGGATGTTGAGGGCCCCAGCATCAGCAGAGGTGAGGAGATCGTTGGTAACCTTAATGAGTGCCGTTTCTGTGCTGTGGAGTGTGCAAAAACCAGACTCAAGGGGCTCAAACAAATTATTGGCAGATAGAAACTGTTGTAATTGAGATGCAATAATGCGTTCCAAGGTTTTTGCAAAAAAGGGTAAATTAGATATAGGGCGGTAGTTTTCAAGAATGGTTGTGTCTAGGCCAGATTTCTTTAGGATTGGAGTAACAGAAGCAGTTTTAAAGACTGATGGAAAACTTCTTGGGTGAGTGATGAATTGAACAAGTTAGTTAGGTGAGGAAGTAAAGCAGATAAACATGATATGCAGAGGACAGTTGGAAGAGGGTCAAGAAGACTGGTAGTATGTTTAGATGCCATGATTACTTTTGAGACATGTGCAGAGTCAACTATGGTAAATGAGGAGAAATGGTTGTCAGAGGTAGGCAGTAGAACGTTAAGATAAATAGTTCATGGCCTGTCCATTGAATAGGTAAATAGTTCATGGCCTGCCCATAGGATAATAGATAAATAGTTCATGCCTAGCCCATTGGATAGATAAATAGTTCATGCCATGCTCATTGGATAGGTAAATAGTTCATGGCCTGACCATTGGACAAGAGGGAAACACGTACCATATCAGCTTTGTCAGGGAGGGAGTTCAGCAAAGTAGGATTGTGACGTTTATTAAATGAAGCGAACTGTCACACACAGATGCAACTCCAGCTTCTTTTTATTTACATGCATCATGGGAGATTGATACATCTGACTCAAACGAGAACCAAATGTGTTTTTGTATGTTTTAAAGAGATCAGTGAAATGAATAGCATAGGGCAGTGTGTTAGTTTGTCAAAGGGATGTAATCTATAGGTTAACTCACTTTGACACCCAGACCCAATGGCGCCTCCTTGTGGCCGTAACCCACAACAGACCTGAGGAACCTCCGAGCAACCCAGCATAATGTGCAAGGCGATGTGATAAGAAATTAGAGGATATATTAGAAAAGAATTATAAAATAGAATAAGGTGAATATCACAGTTTTTGTGTATGGAGGTCTGTCATATTATGAACATATGTTTTAATATGCAGAGCACATACAACATACTGTGTATGTACAAGTAAGAGGGAAAAAGATGAGTAAGAACATGCTTGAAGGTTTAATTTGCTGTATAGCACAGGTCTGACAAACACAGTGCGATGGGATAATATTTTAAGCTGCTTGTAGTGTAGGAAACCTGTATTTCACATATGGTACGTAAAACATGTATTATTGAATAGGTCTTTGTATTTAAAGCACGATATATTAACCATGCATTATAGTATATTAGGCATGTATTATGGAATACAGACAATATCTGTATTTCACATATTAAACATGTATTATGGAATAAGTCTCTGTATTTCACACATGATATATTAAACATATATTATGGTATATTAGGCATGTATTATGGAATAAGTCCTTCTGTATTTCACATATTAAAGCTAGCTTTGATAATATTATGGAATAGGTCTCCGGGTTTGGAGGTGGTGTTATCCTGCAGGGTGGAGCAGAAACAGTACTGGGGGCTGGGTTTGGAGGTGGACGTTATCCTGCAGGGGCTAGCTTTGATAAAACAATACTGTGGGGAAAGGGCTAGCTTGGAGGTGGACGTTATCCTGCAGGGTGGAGCAGAAACAATAGGGGGCCGGGTTTGGAGGTGGATGTTAGGGTGGAGCAGACAGGACAGTTGGAGGCTGGGTTTGGAAACAGACAATATGGGGAGAGCTTTGATAATTAACGATAATACTGTGGAGAAAGGGCTAGCTTTATAACAAACGATAACGCTGCAGGAGAAACCAAGGAGCACTGTGGGAAAATGCCCATGTTTTAAAAACAAACGTGTTGAATGACATCGTGGGAGAAAGGGCTAGCTTTGATAATCAGATGTTTAGCAAATGACAGTACTGTGTGAGAGCTGTGGGAGAAAGGGCTAGCTTTGATAATTAACGATAATACTGTGGGAGAGAAGGGCTAGCTTTGATAATTAACGATAATACTGTGGGAGAAAGGGCTAGCTTTGATAATTAACGATAATACTGTGGGAGACCAAGGAGACCAAAGGTTCAGCTTCAAAACAGATCATATTGGAAAACGTCGAGGAGAAAAGGCACTCAGCTTTTAAACAACCATCTGGTTTAGATTAAAATAAAACTTCCTATAACCTAAACACATGAAAGCAACATCCTCCCTCTGTCCCTCCATCCCTCTATTACTCTCTCCTGCTCTCCCTCTTTTTCTCCATCCTTCTCTCCACTCCACTCTCCCTCATTCTCTCTCCCTCCATCCCTCCCTCTCCCTCCATCCGTCTGTCCCTCTCTCCCTATCGTCCTCCCCGGAATCCTGCTCTCCCTCTCTTCCTCTTATTCTCCATCCCTCTCTCCCACCACTCCTCTTTCCCTCCCACTCTCCCTCCATCCCTCTCTCCCTCTTGCTCTCCCTCTCTTCTCCCCCTGTTGTGTTTGTCTTGGATCTGACAGCTGTCCTCCTGTCTCTGTTTTATAAGATCAGAAAAAGCCTGGTCGCCGTGGAGATAGGTACGCTTACTAGACTGTACCCCTGAACACACAAGTTCATTTACCACACACTCACAAAAACACACACACACACACACACACACACACACACACACACACACACATACACACACACACACACACACACACACACAGACACACACACAGACACACACACGTGCCTTTACCTCATATGTAAAACATAACTACATCACTTCTGTTGATGTCAATGGTATTATCCTGTTTATTATAATCTCAAATTTGGTGGCTAATCCGCCTTCGACCTTTCACTTCTGTAACTTTGGAATTAACTCTGACACATTTTATCCTATGTAGATTATAAAATATTCCCATGGAGATTTATCATCAAGTGTACAGTTTGAGGAATTCCCACGGACACATACAGTGTTGTTCGGCACCGTAACGCAAACACGTGAGGCTCCACCTTTTGCAGCTAACCCTGGGTAGTGTTGACAGGCGGGGGTGGGGCCCGTTTTGAATGCCCCCCCCGCACCCCCCGGGGCTGCGGGGGTATTCTTTACGGCCCTGGTGTCCAATCTATATTTTGAAGGCCTGGCTCTGCTGCTACTCCTGAGTCCAGACAGATCCGTCTTTGAGAAGGGACAATCAAAACTGATTGGCTGAGAGAGGTGATGTTGTATAGAGCAAGATTAAGCAGAACAAACACCACCACATTTATGAAACATATCGTTAGATATTTCTTATTACAGAAATTGTACTTCTTAATACATTGTTCCCCATTAAGGCTTCTTTGCAGTGTTTTAATTTTGAGGTAACAACCGGAATGAACAGAAATGTATATGTAAGTGCTGTAACCATAGACAAAACTTCATGGAGTGAATGTGTCAGTTCTGGAAGTCTAGCTCTACGATCTGTGGGGAACACTGGCATTAGAACCTAAGTCAACAGAGCTGATCGCCTTGCAGCATGGGTCATTCTGAATAACAACACTATGTTAGCCTACAGGGGTCATGCAATTAGGCTAATATTATTAACCCTATGTTAGCCTATAGGGGTCATACAACAAAGCTTATATTATTAACCCTATGTTAGCCTATAGGGGTCATACAGTTAGGCTTATATTCTCAACCCTCTGTTAACCTATAGGGGTCATACAGTTAGGCTCATATTATCAACCCTATGTTAACCTATAGGCCAGGGGTTATACAGCTAGGCTTGACTGCTCTGTATGTTAATTATATATTCTGTCTTATTACAATATACATTTTTATTTTGTATACTTTACAGTCATGCTGTGTGATACTTGTTTTATACGTTACAGTCATGCTGTGTGATACGTTTTTTATACGTTACAGTCATGCTGTGTGATACGTGTTTTATACGTTACAGTCATGCTGTGTGATACGTGTTTTATACGTTACAGTCATGCTGTGTGATACGTGTTTTATACGTTACAGTCATGCTGTGTGATACGTGTTTTATACGTTACAGTCATGCTGTGTGATACGTTTTATACGTTACAGTCATGCTGTGTGATACGTGTTTTATACGTTACAGTCATGCTGTGTGATACGTGTTTTATGCGTTACAGTCATGCTGTGTGATACGTGTTTTTTGTTTCTTCTTCACTTCAACCATGGACAGTTATAAAAGCGATCTCTCTCTCTCTCTCTCTCTCTCTCTCTCTCTCTCTCTCTCTGTGTGTGTGGTGCCCGTGAGAGTTGGGTGTTAGTAAAGCTTGTGTTTGTGTGCTATGCTGCGCTGTGACTGTGAAGCCTTTGCACAGGTAAACAGTCTGTCACTTGACACCGTTCAACAATACCCCCCAGTCAAACCACAAGCAGGTTTCAAGAAACACTGATTGATTTACAGACACAACAAAATGCATCTACAGTTTTGACAGAATTTATATGATTATGTGTGCATAATAAATTACATGTAAATGACAATGCAGCATAAGCATTGTTACAGTTAAACTAAATGTCACAAACGGTAACAATGTGAAATATCGACAGCTGCAGAGGAATTGATTGGATATTTATTTTTCTTTTAGCATCCTGCATGCAGACCAGCTGCACCACTATACCAGATGTGTTTTGTCTGTAAAGGGGAAAAAAACGAAACAGAATAATCAGTGGGATGAAATAAATAAAAATGCATTTAGGTACGAAACTAACATTTTTCTTGTTGTTCAATTAAAATGTAAGTTTAAAGACTCTCTCCCATCCCTTTTAATAACACACAACACGCGCTCGCGCACACAAACAAAACACGCGCTCCTACTCTTACAGCTCTCTGTGTAATGTTTCTCTCACGGTACTTGACGACGTGGTTTTCCGTCCACGCGGACCTCTGTTCCGGTTTGATCGCTTGGAGCTTGGCGAAGTCGCAGGTTTCCTTGAGGTGGCAGGCAAAATGCTTCCGCTCCCCATGCCCACAATGCTTCCCGTTGATCTCTACCCGGCAACATGTTTCTCTGCGCATGTTCAACTCAAACAGAGCCTGTTCTTTGGATTTAGCCATAATGTTTTATATTTAAAATATTAGAGCTGTCTTCTTAAGCATGTCGCAGAATCCGGTGAATGGTGGCTCTAGCTCTGACGCGTATTATTAGCGTCTGTATGTGCCGCACGGTAACCATGGCTTCCGAAATTTGAGAATGTATGACCAACAATGCAAACTGTTACAACGTGAAAGGCGCTTCCGGATAAAATTACATTTTTACATTACATTACATTACATTTTTCTCTCTAAGATAAAAGTGTTCATCCCCTTAAATATTGTTGCGAATTCATTAAAGAAAATATAGGAAACAATAATCTGTTAAAACAAGAAAAATAACTAATTACAGTGAACTCAAACAAACTGAATGAAAGACTAACAATGATGTCATGAAATATGCTGTATAGGCTACACATGGCTGCATAATATCATATATCCTATAGGCCTAAGAGAGAGAGAGAGACAGACACAGACAGAGAGAGACACAGACAGATAAACACATAACGGACTGAATGGCTACCATCATTTTTCAGTAGTTAACAGTAGATGGCGGGTGTAGGGCGGTTAAACAGGTTTATTCCCAACGGGCTAAACTAAGATTAGGATTAAGATCTGGATCATAACAGGCTGTGTGTCGCTCTCTATATTCGCACACACACGCTCTCTACATTCGCACAAACATGATATTTCAATTAACACATAAATAGTCTCCAAGTTAAATTAACGGTTGTCTTAAAATGAAGTACATATTTTCTTTATTTATTTATTTAGCGTACTTTTTAATACTCTCATGATTTCAATAGCATACAGCTATTCATCTTATAGCGAGAGAGACAGACGTACTAACGGAAAGCCTTACCAGTTCTGCACGCCCATTGGCTTGTGTCATCATCGGAAGGGCCTTCGTGCTATGCGCTGTCGACCAACTGTCTGATAACGTCCTCGCCACGTCCTGCCCTTGTACTCGAACGGAGAGAGGGGGGGGGGGGGGGGGGGGTGGAGAGAGAGAGAGACAGGGGCGGAGAGAAAGGAAAAGAGGGAGGAAGAGAGAACGTAGTAGGGGGCGGAGAGAGAAAGAGAGAGAGAGAGCATTGAAATTGAATTGAATTGAATTGAATTCAGAGCGAGAGAGAGAGAGAGAGAGAGAGAGAGAGAGAGAGAGAGAGAGAGAGAGAGAGAGAGAGAGAGAGACACGGGAGTGGGAGGAGGAGGAAACAGAAGGGCGCACAAAAGCGAGACACGCGCACGAAAAGGGGCATGCGCCTAAACCGAAGCCGGCTAAATTGGATCAGTGTACATCGCATGAGGATTTACAGAACATGAGGTATTCGTCATACTGATAGACCGCATCTTCAAATATGCTTTTTAAGTGGTTAGGTTAATACTTAAAAAAAAATTCTCAGGAGCGTGAGGTGTAGCCTCGATATCATAGTCTACTTTACATTTACTCGCTTCCTGTTTTAGTGTTTGTATCCAGACGAGGCTATTCAAAGTAGCCTAACAACATCATGGTAGCCGGAGAGCTCATGCAAGAGCGTCTGCGCCACGGTGACACCGCACCTAACGACATAGACATCGTACGCAAACCTCAGCTAGAAAACGGAACCGTCCCGGACGAAGATCAGTACACCGGCGTAAAGAATGGAGCCGCTACCGCGGCCCATCTGTGCGGTTTTTATTCGAAGGCGCTCGAACAGGAGATTCCTCCCAGTGAGAAAGAGGTGATGCTTCCTCAAGAGGAGAAATGTCGGGAAACCAAACTGTATTGTAGACGGTTTGCCGTGCTGGCCGTGTTTAGTTTGTCTTCCCTCGTCAACTCCTTTCAGTGGATCCAATACAGCATCATCACAAATGTGTTCACCCACTACTACGGAGTGACCAACGACAAGATAGACTGGCTGTCTATTGTTTACATGGTGGCTTATATACCGCTGATCTTCCCCGCTACTTGGATGTTGGATAAGAGGGGGTTGAAGCTGACGGCGGTGATGGGCGCCGGACTCAACTGTCTCGGGGCTTTGGTAAAGTGCGCCAGCGTGCGACCCGACTTGTTCGGCGTCACCATGACTGCGCAGGTGATCTGTGCTGTCGCGCAAGTATTTATCCTCGGCCTGCCCTCTCGGATCGCCTCGGTCTGGTTCGGACCCAAAGAGGTGTCCACCGCGTGCGCCACAGCTGTACTCGGGAACCAGGTGTGTGTGTGTGTGTGTGTGTGTGTGTGTGTGTGTGTGTGTGTGTGTGTGTGTGTGTGTGTGTGTGTGTGTGTGTGCAGGTGCTGTTGATGGGTGTAATGGGATAGGGTATTCTTATTTGATCTTTTGTTTGTTCTAAGCGGGTATACTAATATTTATAAACGAGTTATTGCTAAAGCAAAATTTAGTTATCTATCTGTATTTCAACAAGGAAACCTTTCTTCAAGCAGATAGAAGGCTGAACTAACACTACACCAGGCTCTGTTTTAAATTATATCCTTTGTCCTGTGCCTTC
>JAPMUY010004848.1:32500-34706 GCA_026901105.3 Galaxias olidus
CTGTGTAATATTCACACTGATTTGCTAAGATAAGATAAGATAAACTGTGAACCGTTTGACTAATATGACTGACTGGTCTCTGTCTCTCTCCTCCATCTCCCTCTCTCTCTCTCCTCCATCTCTCTCTCTTTCTCTCTCTGTCTCTGTGTTCCATTCTGCTCTGTGATATTGGTCTAGGGCTGCACCTAACGATAATGTTTCGATTAGTTGACTAATCTAACGATTATTTTAAAGATTTGTTTTCTCCTCGATTAATATATAGTCTATGTACCTGTCTATAACCATTAAATATAATTTGTTATTTATTTATTGACACCTTCACAGTAAGGTTTATCAAGCCTGTGTATTGGTTTTTGGTTAGATTCAATGATTTATCAAACTAATTTATGCCAAAAAAAATCTAAAATAACAAATGTGAATCCACTTCACTTTCAGTGCGTTAGAATAGCCTACTCTCTGAAAATCTATACCAGGTTTTGCTCATTACCTTGCAGTGACTGAAAGTTTGACTGAAAGGTAACCGGCAGTAAAACAGTTAAGCGAGCTCGCCTCGAGACTGAAGCCTGGTTTATACTTCTCCGTGAGCGCATTAGCGAACGTAAACGTTCATTTGGCGCTTCCGTTCGCACAGTAGTTTGCCTACATACTTCAACGTAAGTTTAACGGGCCCACTAGGTGGCAGTGTCACATGCAGTAATCCAGAATGTACAGAAACCCGTAAAAGAAGCATAGACACGGAAACTCTCGTTCATGTCCCGCGAAAGTATAAACATCAAGACGAAGGTTGCACACTGCTTTTCATATTTTCTTATATCAAATCAAATCAAGTTTTTTTATAGAGCACGTTTAAAACAAGCAGAGCTGACCAAAGTGCTGTACATTCACATAAATACACTGTTTAAAACAATACAGATAACAGTTGTAACATATACAGCCTATATGTGGGCTACAAGCTAAGACTTGCTAAGTGCATAGAAAACCACTAATATGATTCGAAGGCTATCGAAAATCAGCCTATATGCTCCAGTTCATTGTGCCATCTGCGTTTTAATTTGTTTGGATACAGCCAAAATATTGCCGAATGTCTACTTGCTTCCTACCCTGCTCAACCAACCAGCGATTGTTTGACGCACTGAGAAGACGCTTCGCGCGATGGGCTGTTAGGATTTGGGAGGACACCCCGTCAACACGTCGGCGGGCCTCGGTAAGCTACGTTTTCCCAGAAACCCCTGCGCTTCGAAGCTACGCAGAGCTGTTTACGTGCTGCTTCGCAGAAGCATGAACCAGGCTTGACCCGACAACATAGCGAAAGTACTTCATGCTAACATTGTAACAAAGCGGAGGCTAGTGGTCATAAATGGACACACACGTCACACTTTGTCAACCCTCCCGATTTTCATGATCACAATTTTCTATCAATACGATTTTTTGTAAACAGAACCCCGCTATTAAATCGCTAATAAATCCCGCTATTGTTTGGAAAAGCTCCTGATTTTTGCGGTTTCAAGGTTGGGAAGTATGACACACGTACCAAATCGCAATTTGTTAATCAAAACTATTTTATTAGAATAAAAATATTAGATAAGTAGCCGGCTTGACTGATGAGTTTAGAGTAGACCTACAGCTACCACATCGGTAGAAACCCACCAAGTGCAATGCTGGTTAGAAAATAATGTTTTCCATGAAGACACCCGTCAGAGGTTTGTCATGAGCGGACACGGACTGTGACGGAGGCTGCTGCTTTGTTAATCTCTAGGCAAGAAAATCCCTGACTGTATCTAGTTTTCCATGGAAACCAATTTTTGTGATATTGGGCTGACCTCTCTCTCTCTCTCTCTCTCTCTGCTCTATTTGTGTTCCATTCTGCTCTGATATTGGGCTAAACTCTGTTCTCTCCTTTGATTGCCATAGTGATTAGGGACCGCCCCGCCCTGCCCCCGAGCCAGGCCCAGGCAGTTCTTCCTGAGGGCCTATCGGACGAGTACTCGTACAGGAAGTCCATGGGAAACTTGTTCTGCAACAAAGCCTTCATCCTCCTCCTCATCAGTTACGGTACAGGACCACATCATTTCATATCATGTTGCTGTTTACTAAATACAAAACCAATGTCTGTCTGTTACAGTTTTTTTCAATTGCTAACAAAGATTGGTCAATACTGAAACTACTTTTTCAAAACTCTTTACACAGTCTGCATTACAGTCATGCA
>JAPMUY010004851.1:0-2500 GCA_026901105.3 Galaxias olidus
ATCCCCCTCTCTTCATCTGATCTCTCTCTCTCTCTCTCTCTCTCTCTCTCTCTGTCTCTCTCTCTCTCTCTCTCTCTCTCTCTCTCTCTCTCTCTCTCTCTCTCTCTCTCTCTCTCTATATATATATATATATATATATATATATATATCCCTGCCATCCCTCTCTTCCAAACACTCTGTTCTCTAAATTGGGACAAAGAATTTTGTTTACATTTCGATTTAAAAGGGCTGTATTCTCCTAGAATTATAAACTAAAACGGTTTAAGATGTCTGATACTGTAACAATAAGTGCTGTTGCTTTATTCTTTCCAAAATCAGCAATTAATCCGTGTTTTTGTGTGTGTGTGTGTGTGTGTGTGTGTTTGTTAATCAGGTGAAGACCCAAAGGAAGCAGAAGGAGACACTCTTGGTGAGAAGCGTCTCCTCCGTCTGTGAGAACACGAGTGTGTAAGTGAATAAGGAACCCGGGGGTGTGGGGGCAGCCGTTGAAAAACAACAGAGCATACATAAGACCTCAGAGCATGTGTAGACAGGAAGGGGCGGGGCTCCACCAACTTTGACACTACCATATATGGTGCTTCCATAGAAACGCCTGTGTGAGATACGTCGCACACTTGTTTGAGATTGTGGGCTTTAAAAGCAAATGGCGACTGAGCATTCATTTCGCTCTCAGGGCCGTAGACCTTTGAGTATCACTTGTTTTCCTAATCATTTTAAACACGCTGTTAGAAGCGAGCATCCAGCCAAGTCCTTACGAAGGTTCCACATTGTACTTATTTGTTATTTTATTGTCGACAGTTTTTTATAGTGCTTTGTTTTTCTTTCTTTAATAATATTTGATCGTTTATTAATATGATTACTATGATTATAGTGATGATTTAGAAACTCATTAAAGCTGATGAGCCCCTAAATAACAGACCAGCGAAGCAGACAGTTCCTTTGCCAGTGTTGTTGTTGTTGTTGTTGTTGTTGTTGTTTCACTCTTGGTGTTGTTGTTGTTGTTGTTGTTGTCTCACTCTTGGTGTTGTTGTTGTCTCACTCTTGGTGTTGTTGTTGTTGTTGTCTCACTCTTGGTGTTGTTGTTGTTGTCTCACTCTTGGCGTTTTGTTGTTGTTGTCTCACTCTTGGCGTTTTGTTGTTGTTGTCTCACTCTTGGTGTTGTTGTTGTTGTTGTCTTACTCTTGGCGTTTTGTTGTTGTTGTCTCACTCTTGGCGTTGTTGTTGTTGTCTCACTCTTGGTGTTGTTGCTGGCCTGCCTTCTGCTTTTCTCCAGAGAAACAAAGAGGCAGGCTACAGACACCGTTGCTGTACTCTCCTCGTGAAAGCTTTGTTCTGCCACTGTAACTCGCCGACGGTCTAACTGAAATTGATTTTCCTCGGAGATAAACGCTCTTTGTTTCCTTGGGATGGGAAGTATCGATATCGTCACGGCGAAACAAAAAGGAACATAGAATGTTCAGCGCTCGGCGGCGGCTGAGAGAAGGAGGGATGTGAGAGCGGTAAATGGGAGGCGGAGCGGGCGTCTAATTTTAGAGCGCACTGTTCCCCCCACCAGAGGTTTCCAGCCCTCCATCGCCTTGACAACGCCCACACAACCTGGCAGGTGTGAGTTTGGAACAGTACAAGTGGAACTGAAGTGCATTGTGGGTCGGCGGGCGCACCTGCCTGCTCTGGAGTGGATGCACAGTGTGAGTGTGTGTGTGTGTGTGTGTGTGTGTGTGAAGAGAGTGTGTGTACTCAAGGACATTATGGGGGAAATACACACAGGGGCTAGACGGATGTGTCTTACAGCTGAGAGCTTTGTGTGTGTGTGTGTGTGTGTGTGTGTGTCTCTGTGTGTGTGCACGCGTGTGGGTGAGTGTGAGTGTGAGCGTGAGCGTGAGTGTGAGCGTGAGCGTGAGTGTGTGTGTGTGTGTGTGGGGGGGGGGGTGTGTGGGTGTGTGTGTGTGTGTGTGTGTGTGTGTGTGTAAATGGAAAGATCGTGACCCTCATTGATCCAGTCAAGTGCTGACACTCCTTCTCTAACTCTCTCTCTCTTCTCCCTCACTCCTCCTTCCTCTGTTAGTTAACACCTGGGCACGGTCTGCAGCTCATTGCAGGGGCTTTCGTCCGGCTGATCTCAGATCTGCAGCAGATTCACCCTCCTCTGACTCTACCTGAGGACAAACCGCCGCCCCACTGATCTCATGTCAGATTTCCATGGCATGACAAAGGCAGACGGGCTGACCTGAGATCAGAGCGGGGGCCTCTCTATAATGCACTGCGTCGGCGCCTGTCTTGTGTGTGTGTGTGTGTGTGTGTGTGTGTGTGTGTGTGTGTGTGTGTAACCGCAGCAGCCAGAGCCAGAAGGAAGAGATTGCAGGCACTCCTAATCCCACTGTTACCGTAGGGACGGGTGGGAGAACGCCGGGGACGTGCTGAGAGAAAGAAAGAAAGGTGTATTGCGAACTGACTAGGTGGTTCTTTCTTTCTTTCTTTCTTTCCTTCTTTCTTTCTTTCT
>JAPMUY010004851.1:7500-10000 GCA_026901105.3 Galaxias olidus
GTTTGATTCAACGTTGTGGAGATGTGTGTGTGATCACTGTGCAGCGCCAAGTTCATCTCCCAGTGCTGGGGGTCGAGGCAGTGCCGGGGCTGGGGTTCAGTCGGGGTTTGTGTCTGTGTGTGTGTGTGTCTGTGTCTGTGTGTCTGTGTGTGTGTGTGTGTGTGTCTGTGTCTGTGTGTCTGTGTGTGTGTGTGTGTGTGTGTGTGTGTGTCTGTGTGTGTGTGCGCGTGTGTTTTAAGTGACAAGTGTGAGCGCCATTACAGACTGCAGACTTAACTTTTTGAAGGCTGAGGTTTTTCGTGTTTTTTTGTATATACTGTATATAGGGAGTGGGGGTATTTGCTCCGCTCAGAGACAGGTTGCCTAAAGTGATCCATTGGATCAAAGGCCCCCTCAATGAGTTTTGATTGGCCGAGGATGCAAACGGACGCCTAGACGAGGCCGCTACCCACTCAGAAAACTTTTCGTATATTAAACGTCATACCTCTGAGCCCCTCGAGGGCTCACACACACACACACACACACACACACACACAGACAAACACACACACACACACACACACACACACAGACACACACACACACACACACACACACACACACACACACAGACTTAACCAGAGGGAAACACAAGGGAAGACAACACAAAGCATGGCCTGTTGTGTCCTTTAACCTTCTTAACTTTACAAGTGGGAGCTAACAACTGATCCTTTCATATATACACTGGAGAGCCCGCTAAGTTCAGCTATGACGGGGTCATTTCATATTAATAAAATGAATAACATCACATTTATTTAATTGTGCTTTGATCCTCTGGAGAGCCCGTTTAGTTCAGCTGTGAAGTCCAATAAAACAATAGAACAGAAAAAGGTACGTTGACTTGTTTTGCTGCTTACGTTCGAGAAAGTCCTTCCAGTAAACCTTCTTAGTCCTACGAGAGCAACACAATGGCTGGCCCTTTCATGTTCACTATAAACCAGTCTACTGTGAAGTAACGTGAAATAGAAGATCAAAAAACATAATTTTGACTAAACACTAGCCTTCAGCGTCTCAGAAAGGCACGTGTTATCTCCATGGTGACCCAGCCTTCACTCTGACCCTTACCTCACGTCTGAACAACAGCTCAGGACTACATTCATCAGGACGCACACACACACACACACACACAGACACACACACACACACACACACACACACACACACACACACACACAATCAGGGGCACAAAGACACAGACTTTAACAATTCATCAGGATGCCCAAATGTGACAGCAGAAGGTTAATGGCTGGTACTTCCATGACTGCTACAGAGCTCACAGTCAGGCCAGGTCACTCTGTAGCTTGTAGACTCTTTGTCTAGTTGTATATGACATGTAGTTGTATATGACATGTAGTTGTATATGACATGTAGTTGTATATGACATGTAGTTTTAGAGTCACGCAGTTTATTTCAGTGATGCTTTCTATTTTATTGTGGTTTTTGCAATGAAGAGATTCCTGTCCAATCCTGTCCAGTCCAGTTAAGTCCAGTCCAGTCCAGTCCAGACACAGTCCGGTCCAGTCTAGTTCAGTCCAATCCAGTCCAGTCCAGTCCAGTCCAGTCCAGACCAGTCCAGTCTAGTTCAGTCCAGTCCAGACACAGTCTGGTCCAGACCAGTCCAGTCTAGTTCAGTCCAGAGACGGTCCAGTCCAGCAGTTTCCCCTAATCATCAAGCATCTAACCCTCCTTGTCTCGCTCTCTCTTTCTTTCTTTCTCTTGCTATGTCCCTCTCTCTCTTGCTTTCTTTCTCTTGCTCCCTCTCACTCTCTCTCTCTCTCGCCCCCTTTCTCGCTCTCTCTTCATCTTGCTATGTCCCTCTCTTTCTCTCTCCCTTTCTCTCTCTCTCTCTATCTCTCACTCTCGTTCTCTCACTCTGTCTGTTTTCCTCTATTCATCTTTCTTTGTGTACATTTCTTTATCTACGTTTATTCATCTATGTTTCTTTATCTACATTTCTAAATCAAAGTATATACATCAGATAAGAGAGTGACAGTACTCATCCAGAATGTGGACCCACCAAACGTGTTCCTCTATTGCTTCTTCACTTAGTGTCTTCCCTTTTTCTCACTTCACTCTTTTTGTTCCTTCTTTTCTATTCCTAATCTATTCCGACTGTCACCGCCTACACACAAAGAACCAAAACTTTACTTCTGTGTCTTTTAATTTCCTAGCACAAACTTTTCCAATCTCTGAATAGCTTTTTTTTCTCTCTCTTCTCACCTTTGCTTAAGTGAGGACCAGTTCAGGTTTGAGGTTCAACTTTTTAATTTAATCCTCTGGGTTTTTCGCTCAGAGTTCTGTTCTCATTCCTAGCGGAAACACGCTCAAGCAATCTGTTAGGGAAGGCGTCACGTGTCCAATCAGAGGCTCACTTCCTGTTAAGACCAGGAAATAAGGAAAACGCCTGATTGGCTCACATCCCTTAACACCATTAGAGCGGGCAGGAAGGAGGCGGGGGGAG
>JAPMUY010004851.1:22500-42500 GCA_026901105.3 Galaxias olidus
CTCTCCCCCTTTCTCTCTCCTCTTTCTGCTACATTCCAAACACAGGCCAACCCCACACGCTCCCCCTTTCTCGCCCCTCTCTCCCCCTTTCTCTCTCCTCTTTCTGCTACATTCCAAACACAGGCCAACCCCACACACTCCCCCTTTCCCCCCATGATACTGGCAGAGACAGAACACCAGGCTGAGATAAAAATATTGAGACAGAGAAAGGGTGAAGGCCAGCTGTCCAGATTTCCTTTGTGTGTCCGTGTGTTGGTTTGTGTGTGTGTGTGTGTGTGTGTGTGTGTGTGTGTGTGTGTGTGTGTGTGTGTGTGTGTGTGTGCGTGTGCGTGCGTGTTTCTGCGCGCGTGTGGTGCCAACCTTTGTTTGTCTCTCAATCTTGTACATGGACAGTCAATCATTCCTTTCTTCTACAGCACTTGTATGTCTGTGTTTGTGTCTGTCTGTGTGTTGTGTGTGTGTGTGTGTGTGTGTGTGTGTGTCTGTGTGTGTGTCCCACCTCCATTTTGTCTTGATTTGGTACCTGTAGGTTTTGCCACCTCCATTTTGTCTTGATTTGGTACCTGTAGGTGTAGCTTATCCAACACACTGCTGAAACCTTGTCTGCCAGACCCGTTCAAACAGGCCCCCCAGGCCCCAGCACCGTGGCAAGTGTAGAACTGTGATGCATAGAACACACACAGAACCATCAATTGGTAAAAGCAAAGACAAATTCTCTTACCTTGACCATGAAGTTGTATTCTATTCTATTTTATTTTATCTACGTCCTACATATTCAAACTTTCACATGAATAACTAGATGCACTGTCAATGCAAGCGAAACTCAAATTTATTTGCTATGTAGGGTTCTTTTCAAAAAAAATTTGTATCATGACTTCACTTTTATTTTTTTTATTCTGTGCCGTTTTCAAGCTCGAAAGGATGTCAACATCCTATCTTTATAGCCATAGCTATAGCTTGGCTGCTATCATGTAAACTTCGACATATGATTCAATTCCTTGTTAAAGTTATAGCTGGCTAGCAAACTTAAATTCTGTGTAAAATTATAGCTGGCTAGCAAACTTCAATTCTGTGTTAAAGTTATAGCTGGCTAGCAAACTTCAATTCTGGGTTAAAGTTATAGCTGGCTAGCAAACTTCAATTCTGGGTTAAAGTTATAGCTGGCTAGCAATCTTCAATTCTGTGTTAAAGTTATAGCTGGCTAGCAAACTTGGTATCTCCCCCATGGCATTATAGTATTCCAATTTACAGAAACAGTATAGCTGGTTAGCCAACTGGTTATTTGTTAGGGTAGTATTATATCCCAGGGTAGCATTCCTTAGAGCACTATATTATTACAAATCAAGCTACAGTATTGTTGTCTAGCTAGCTGGTAATCTGTCTAATTGCATTTTATAATTTTTATCATAGCCACAGTATAGTTGGCTAGCTAGTTTGTTATGTTCTCTGAAGCATTATTCCATTATCTGTAATAGCTACAACGTAGTTCGCTAGCTAGTTTGTTATTTCCCTTCCCAATAGGATTATAGCATTCTACATCAAAGCTTAAGTATTGCTAACCAGCTTGTTACATTCTCTGAAGCATTATATCATTATCTGTTATAGCTACAACGTAGTTTGCTAGCTCCCATTGGGATAACAGCATTCTACATCAAAGCTAAAGTATACCTTACTAGTTAGCTTGTTATATTCTCTGAAGTATTATATCATTATCTGTTATAACTACTGCATAGTTCGCTAGCTAGTTTGTTATGTCACCTATAGGATTAAAGCAAAGCTAAAGTATAGTTGACTATCGCTTGCTGTGTTCAATTACACACTGCAGTGGGAGATGATCCGTTTGGCCTTTTAGATGAGCTATTTTCAGCCTCACACTGTGACAGGTATTTGTGCCTTCTCAGCTCTTCACCACATTCTTGGACACACACACACACACAGACACACACATACTTACACAGACAAACACACACACATATGTACACACACATACACACACACACACACACACATACACACACACACACACACACACACACACACAGAGACAAAAACACACACACCTGCGGAGGGTTTTCTGGGGCCCTGTTAGCATCCTTTCTTCCCAAAAGGAGAAATAAATCACTGTGAGTGAGGCGCATGTTTTAGGTGGCCGCCAGGCAGGGTGCACACCTTAAAGGGTAGGGTGGCATGATAGATCGCTCCGAAAAGAAAAGGAGAGAGGAGAAAGGAGGGGGAAAGAGAAAGAAATAGAGACGGGGGGCTTGAAAAAGAGGAAAAAGGAGAGGCAAAAAAAGAGAGGGGGGGCAGTGAGAGGGGACTGGGGAAAGAAAAAGAGAGCAAGAGAGAAATAGGTTAAAAGAGAGCGAGAGAAAGATAGAGCGAGTGACAGAGACAGAGGGAAGAAGGGGTGTTTTGGGGTAGGGGTTGGGGGGTAAGTGTAGGTGGCTGTAAGGTCTGTTAGAGGGGTGAGAGTGGGGTTAGAGGTGGAGTTAGGGGTCTAAATGTACCTGGCTGTGTAAAATCAGTCTGGGAAAGCAGAGGGCAGATCTCCATCTTGAATAGCTCTACTGCTTTTTGAGCGCCTCAGCATTTCTCCAAACAACAATGCAACGCGTTAAAACACATCGACCTCACCTCTAAAGTACACGCTGAGAGTCTAAACTCACCTGCAGAGTAAATGCTTAGCGTTGCCTCAATTGCATTTTATACTTTCAGACGTCTTAAATAAAATACTTTAACGCTGTTTCTGACTTTGCCAGAGGCGCTCATTTGGAACTCTGACCTTTGATCTAACGGTGTGTGCAGGCAGCCCTGTCTAGTTCCCCTTGGCCCTTTTCTGCTTTAATCCCCCTAGAAGGCACCGTGTCCCAAAACCCTCTCGTTTCAAAGGCTATAGCATTACAAACGATAAAAAAGCCTTCCAGCGAACCGATTCGGCTTCGCTGCTCCTTCAGCGTGCAGCTTTCTGCTGGGTATTTCTTCCTGTTCCTCTCTGATCCTACCCTTTCTGGTTCTCCCAGCGAGAGGGCTCGGTCCGCTCGCTTTAGCCCCGTGGCCTCCCTCTGGTCCTCCCTGTGATCTGCTCGGCGCCGCCCCCTGTGGATCAAAGTGTTATTACATCCTCACAGTTGTTAGGGGATACCGCTCCGGCACTTAACAATCAATCACACCCTTCTTAGACACACACGCACACGCACACACACGCAACCCCACACTGTAGACACACCCAACCACACACACACACACACACACACACACACACACACACACACACACACTGTAGACACACACCACCAGTTGCAGAGCACACTGTGTGCAAGCAAACGCACACACACACACACAGATGCATTATAGACACACACACACACACATACACAAACACACAGAAGCATTGTAGACACACACACACACATACACACACACATACACACACGCACTGTAGGCACACACATACACACACAACCACACACACATACACTCACACACAACCAAACACATTTACACACACTGAGACACACAAACTGTAGACACACACATACACTCACACACAACCACGCATACACACAGAAAAACACACAAACACACCATTCTGTGATTTCAACGGAATTGGCTTGTTTCTTTCCTGGCAGATCAAAGCCACATTCTTGTCCCCAAAGACATTTGGCACAAAAAAAAAGAAAATAAACCCTCTCTCTCTAACTCTCTCACGCACAGACAGAAGAAAGAGACGATGTTAACTTAGTTTAGCAGAAATCCCGTGATTTCATCAACTTTAGCGGTGGATCACGGGGAAGATGCGTGTTTTTGTTTCACACCGTCGACACCTTTGTCTGGTAAATGATATGCGAGAACACTCCGCCACATCTGAAGTATCGGGAGCTCTGACTGAAGGATGAGGCAGCTGCTCTCTTTGTCTCTGCCTCTCGTTTGACTGTAAAACGTGTTGTTTTCAAGCCCTCGGCGACTGCAAGGACTCATTACGTGATTGCACACAGAAAGCCAGTGGTTAGGAAAGAAATCATTGTTTCAGTAAATGATCTCAGTTTTTATTGTGTGTGTGTCTGTCTGCCTTCATGCACTGTGTATTATTCACAGATGTGAGTGAGCGAGTCTGTGCGTGTGTGTGTGTGTGTGAGGAAGTGGTGCAGGTGTGTCTAGATGTGTGTGTGTGTGTGTGTGTGTGTGTGTGTGTGTGTGTGTGTGTGTGTGTGTGCCTGCCAACGTTCATAAGCACATATCTGTGTCTGTGTGTGTGTGTGTGAGTGGGGGGGGAGTGTGCAGGTTTGTCTTGATGTGTGTGGTGTATGTGCCTACGTTCATATGCACAGATCTGTGTTTGTGCGTGCACACCTGTGTGTGTGTGTGTGTGTGTGTGTGTGGGTGTGTGTGTGTGTGTGTGTGTGTGTGTGTGTTCTACCTGTTCCTCAGCCTGGCGTCGTAGCCTAGCTGTCATGTCACCCTCAGGATTACACAGAGTTTAACACTGCACCTCGCTTCCCTCCGCAGGGCTTTTAATCCTGACAAACGTCTCTGTCGTACCAGGCATTAGGCGGGCGGGTGGGTCCCCTACCTGACCACATTGTTCTCTGTATCAGGCGGGCGGGTCCCCTACCTGACCACATTGTTCTCTGTATTAGGCGGGCGGGTCCCCTACCTGACCACATTGTTCTCTGTATTAGGCTGGCGGGCAGGTCCCCTACCTGACCACATTGTTCTCTGTATTAGGCGGGCGGACGGGTCCCTTACCTGTCCAGGGCGGGTCCCCTACCTGACCACATTGTTTTCTGCATTAGGCGGGCGGGCGGGTCCCCTACCTGACCACATTGTTTTCTGCATTAGGCGGGCGGGCGGGTCCCCTACCTGACCACATTGTTCTCTGTATTAGGCGGGCAGGTCCCCTGCCTGACCACATTGTTCTCTGTATTAGGCGGGCGGACGGGTCCCTTACCTGTCCAGGGCGGGTCCCCTACCTGTCCACATTGTTCTCTGTATTAGGCGGGCGGGTGGGTACCTTACCTGTCCACATTGTTCTCTGTATTAGGCGGGCGGGTGGGTCCCCTACCTGACCACATTGTTCTCTGTATTAGGCGGGCGGGTGGGTCCCCTACCTGTCCACATTGTTCTCTGTATTAGGCGGGCAGGTCCCCTACCTGACCACATTGTTCTCTGTATTAGGCGGGCGGGTGGGTACCTTACCTGTCCACATTGTTCTCTGTATTAGGCGGGCGGGTGGGTACCTTACCTGTCCACATTGTTCTCTACAGGCAAAGAGGAGGAAGAGAAGGTGGAGGTTTGGTTCAGATAGGAAACGAGAAGGAAATATTAGAATTTGTTTTTGAAATACTAATAGAGAAATTAGATAGAAATATGTGTATAATTCTTGGAACTACAGACGTAAATATTAGATTTGACTATACATAAGGAGATTCAACTTTATTTTGACTACATAATGAAATCCATTGCATCGTTCCATGAAACAAAACAGGAGATGTGATGAGTCATGAGTACTCATGATGTCATTATAGAGCCCCGCTAGGAAATGGAAGAAGGCCTTCACAGCTCTGTGTGTGTGTGTGTGTGTGTGTGTGTGTGTGTGTGACATGTGTGCATCTGTTGATTTGTTGGCTTCAGTCAGTAAGATCGTTTACCTTTTCCTCGATGCCATGCATGAACAATGTCTGTTCAGAGATGACCAGCTCAATCCATCGCTTTTTTCACATCTCCACTCACTTTCATTTGATCTCTCTCTCTCTCTCTCTCTCTCTCTCTCTCTCTCTCTCACACTCTCTCTCTCTCTCTCACTCTGCATCCTCCCCCCCCTCTCTCTCTCTCACTCTGCACCCCCCCTCTCTCTCACTCTGCATCCCCCCCCTCTCTCTCTCACTCTGCACCCCCCCTCTCTCTCTCACTCTGCACCCCTCCCCCTCTCTCTCTCTATCTCTCTCTCCGCCCCTCCATCTCTCTGTCTCTCCTCCTTCTCCCTCTTTCCCTCTCTCCCTCTCTATCTCCTTTTCGGGGGAATGGTAAAAAAGGGGAAATGAACCCACATTGTAAAGGGAAGCGCAGCCCCTTTCGGAGCACGTGTCAGCTTTGTACTTGTTCTTTTTGTTTTCACAGCGCCACATTTCCGCGGCCGCGCTGCGTACCCGATCCATCGCTCTAACTCCATTTCCAATATGTATCAGTGAGGAGACAAGGAGGAGGAGGGGGGGACTCTATTGATTGACCGAGCGGTGATTGTGTCTGCCTGCTCACTTGATAGGAATTCAAAGGAATTGCTGTTTGTTTGGTTTTCTCTTTGCTCTATTTGTCTTTGTGCTTTTGGGAGAGAACCCGACGAGAGCGAGGGGGATGAAGAGGAGGAGGAGGAGGAGGAGAGACGGGGGTTTGCTGCTTGTGTGTATTACAAGCCGACACTAGCCTGTCTGTCAGACATAAATGGAAGTGTGTATGGCAGGGTCGCGCAGGAGGATGGGGGGAGTGGTTGTATGTGTATGTGTGGGGAGTGCATGTGTGTGTGTGTGTGTGTGTGTGGGGGGGGGGGGGGGTTGCGGGGGGCAGGGGGGGGCGGTTGTATGTGTATTTGTGGGGGGGGGCAGTTGTTTGTATGTGTATGTGTTGGGGGACGATTGTGTGGCGTGTGTGTGTGTGTGTGTGTGTGTGTGTGTGTGTGTGTGTGTGTGTGTGTGTGTGTATGTGGAGGAGAGGGGGGAGGGGCTAGAACCACTGGCCCTTTTCCCTACCTGTCACAAAGTGCCCTACTTTTTCACTGCTTTGATTGATTTGGATTTGGGTTACGTTATTGTGTCATTTTTGTCCTTCCCAATTAACAAAAGATGGGTCACAACAACATCTTTAAAAAGAGGCCCCTCTACTCATCTATAGCCAGCTAGCCTCTTTCTCTGTGTCCATCTCAGCTATATGCTTAACCTCTCCCCACTTTAATTAGAAACATGCTAATTATTAATTTGGCTTCTTTAAGTTCCATCTTTAAAGTTCCTTTGTTTTTATTTTTGGACCCAAGACTTAAAATGTCTGCGCACGGCCCCGCTTAGCGTCTGTCGTTCCTTCAGTGGTTGTCTTCTCACGTGAGGGGTTGGGATGTTGACGGATGTCGTTCTCTCTTTTTCCTGAGTATCTTGAGGTGCTGATCAGTCAGTCACTGATCAGTAATTGTTTTCATAGGCCATCAAATCAGAGCATCTCTGGTCTGAAGAGTGGAGCCCCTGCAGGTTATTTTCTTTATGGCTATACTGATAATCAAAATGGGATTCCTACTCCTACTCCTAATCTACGTGTTACATCCGTGTTATTTATAATCCTACTCATGTGTTTCTTCTGTTATTAATATTCCTACTCTACGTGTTACATCTGTGTTATTTATAATCCTACTCTTGTGGGTTACATCCGTGTAACATATTTTCCTGCTACGTGTTACATGTTATTTATATCCTCACAGTATCAGGGGACCTCTGTATTCAATTCACATGTCTCCTGCACTTCTTCAGGTTCTGGGCCAGAGCTGCCTTTGAAAAGTATAAATTTAAAGTATTTTAAATTTATGTTTTATTTTGTTTTTTGTCGATGGCTACACAAAAACGGTTGGATTAAAATACAGATGGTAATCTGTCAGAACTCAGATGAGGGGGGGGGGGGGGGTTTATTAGGTGGGCTGTATTGAGGAACTGTCTGTCTGTCGGTGTGACCTGGTGATTGGTAGAGGAAGACATGCAACATTTACCAGAAAGAGTGTTGTGTATGTGTGTGTAGGGGGGGAGGGGGACGACGACGACGACACTTTGCAGAATATCAGTCTATTTTCATGGGGGTAGATCCACTGACTGATCCTCAAACAATCAAGCTTACATGTGTGTGCGTGTGCGTGTGTTTGCGTGTGTGTCTGTTTATGCGTGAACAAACTCGAGCACTCAACAAGCACGCACGCGCAGACACACACTCGCACACACGCAAATAGCCACTTGCACGACTTAATTAGCAGATTAACTTAATTATCTGATGTGCTTACCATAGCACAATCACACACACACAAACGCACGCACGCACGACGTCCTCGCCATGTTCTAAAGAGAAGAAGCAGCAATCAGGTTGGATATGTTCTCTCCTGTGCCCTCTGTGAGGTTTCTCTCTCTGCAGTTATCGTGGTGTTCTGTGCGAGGCAGCAGACTACGGCGGGGATTAGCGCTGCATCAGTAAACGGACGATAGGCGACACTTGAGTCCTCTTTACCTCACAGCTCCATCGCTCCCTAACATTTGTTCTCCTGGAATGTTTTGACAGGCCGTGGGCGTAAACAAGAGCAGAAAATCATCTCAATGGTATACAAAAATAATAAAATAGACGTTAAATTTCAGTAAACAACAGTTTAAACATGGACCAACGTGGATTATTTAACTGTGTATTTTTGCCGTTGCGGGTATTGTAAGCAGTGTCGCGCGGGCCTCCTCTCCCTCACACATGCTTTTTCTTTCTTAAACACCTCCACGAAACCATAAATCAAATCATCATATTTAACTTTTACAGCTTGAATGCATACACACACAGTTGTAGCTTTGTGCGTTTTTACCGTTTGTCAGAATGTACCATTCGACAGTTAATTCTCCCTGGTGGTCCATGCTTATAATAGTCATTTTGACGTTCGTCTTGCCACCCGTCCCACTGGTCCAGAGAGGGAGGGAGGGCTGGGGGGGGAGGGGGGGGGGGGGGGGGGTTGTTCCAGAGACAGATGTCGTCTCATCTCGGCTAATTTGATTTCCACCGTGTGCCTGTTGCCGCGAACAAGAGTTACACATCAAATGAGATCATGCAAATAAGACGAGGCTTAATTTACTTAATTATAGATTTTTCTTGCTCCCATCACCACCACCCTCGTTCTTTCCATTTTCTACCCATCCTTCTCTCCCCATCTCTCTCTCTCTCTCTTTCCCTCTCTCTCGCTCTCTCTCTCTCTCTGTCTCTCTCTCTCCCTGTGGCGCGTGATGAATGTCTTGTCGGCTGTTGTCCGCGAGCCTGGTGGTGGCCTGACTGACGACTGACTGACAGCGGGTTGTCTCGCTGAAGATACTGCGCGGGGCCGATACGAGGCAATAAGTGTTGAACTGAAGCTCATGTTCTACCCTCACAGCCGCTCAGCGTGTTTTGACATGTGTCAAAGAATGAATTACAATGTACATAGGCTACAGGAGGCAGAGACTATGTGCACGTTCGTTAAAGATAGCTAATTTACCCAAGGCAGGTAATAAAGCCATGGGTTGTCTTGGTATGACGTTAGGTTTAACAAAGTAAAAAGGAAAAGAGACATGTTAAGGGTTTGTTGAAGACAATATAGAGGCTGGATTCTTTTATTTAACATGTGAAGCACACTTATGACCTTATAGAACTTCTTCCAGGAAGTTTTTGAGCATCTAAATTTATCTGATTAGACAAAGGAACATATTTAGTTCAGGTCTAGAGAGACATTTAACGCCATCAGAAGTGCACTCTTTTATTTCTCATTGAGTAACAAGTGGAAATAGATGATTGGCTCAGGCTGCCAATGAGCCAATCATACCAGAAGACTACTCTACTTCCTGTTTTCCTTATTGGCCATATAAGGCCTTGGACTTCCTCGTTGGTGCGTTGGCATAAGCAAGTCCCACACGAACACTTCTGGCCATCAATGTGGTATCTGAAGCCAAACCCACTGAGAGGCACACATACACACACACACACACACACACACACACACACACACACACACACACACACACACACACACACACATATAATTAACAATGCTCAGTAATTAATGTAGAGGCTTAATTCCAAGGCTATTTTCTTGAAATAATAAATTGGTTAAATTGTCAATGGCATCGACCATACTACCAAGCTAAGATTACATCGTTAGCCCAGATGCCATTATGTTTTTTTTATTTTTCATGTTCCCTTGATGATGCGGTGTGTGTATGCCGTCAGAACGCAGTATTCTACTCTGCATTACTGTGATCCTTTTCCATGACTGATCTCCCTCTCAGAATCCCATGAAGTGGTTTGTGTCTGTGCGACCTTGTTGTCGACCATATGTTGTTCTCACGTAGGAGATCAGCTCTTTCTTAGTGTCTCTTATTTATTTATTTTTTGTTGTTTCGTTAAACTCTCGCCTTCGCAGCGAGCGTGAATCACACCTCGCCCTCCACAATCCATATGCGCAGGAAAACGGTTGCACTGCCAAGTGTCAAAATAAATTATGCATTTAATGTTTTTTGTTCCACCCTGAGAAATACATATCAACTTGCGGGTGAATTATAGCCAGCCAATCAGAGCAGTGCGTTTTTTCACTGTAGCCCGCCACCAGGGAAGGATGTCGAGAGAGAGGCTTAGCTTTTTGTCAGCACAGCCCAGATGCCTGCGGTGTGTGTGTGTGTGTGTGTGTGTGTGTGTGTGTGTGTGTGTGTGTGTGAGTGTGTGTGTGTGTGTGTGGGGGGGGGGCTGCTAAACAAGAGAAGATAGCAGCATAAGCAGTAACTCAACTTGTCTTCAGAGGGAGACACTGAGAAGCTGAAACGCCGGCTATGATGTTGCCCATACTTCCGGTCAGTAAGTCCAGACACGACTAGAAAAGCCCTGATTCTTTGTATCGCTTAGGGATCAGATGGCCTCTCTGTGGCCTACAGAGGCTCACCTCCATGGGGGAGATCCGCTGCCTCAAGCGGTGTAACCTATGGAGGTCTGGTCTGCCTCCATCTTGGGGAGCTATGAGTCATCAAAACCAGTATGTCAACCAGCCAGCCAGCCAGCCAGTCAACCACAGTCAGTCAGGTGGTCAACAGGCCTGCCAGTCAGTCAGTCAGTCAACCAGTCGGTCAGTATGTCAGTCAGTCAACATGTTAGGTGGTCAACAGACCTGCCAGTTAGTCAGCCAGTCAACCAGCCATGCAGAACAAAACAACACTTCTCCCAATAGACCCAGGCAAAAATGACCCTGCTCACCTCCCTCCCTCTCTCTCCCTCCTTCCCTCCCTCCCTCCCTCCCTCCCCTTCCTGTCTCCCCCTCCCTCCCTCTCTCCCTCCCTGCCCCCTCCCTGTCTCTTTCCTTCCCTCCCTCCAGCCCTGTCTCCCTCTCTCCCTTCATCGCTCCCTCCCTCTCTCCCTCCAGCCTCTTTCCCCTCTTCCTCATCCTCCATGTGTATCTTATATTAAACCTCATAATAACTGATAATCATACTAATTGAACGGACAGGCCAGCAGCAGCCTGAGGAAGTGTTGTTGTGGCGATGGTAATGAGCTTCCATGGCGACCGTCTCCATGGCCCGTTAGCTTGAGGGCTAACGTTTCTAACGAGGTGGCAGGGCTTGTGATGTGAACGCTCTCTGCCACGGTGAATAACCAGCGCAGATCAAGCGGAATGGGCCCATCATGCTAATGGTGGTCTGCGTCCGCACACGTGTGTGTGTGTGTGTGTGTGTGTGTGTGTGTTTAGTCGTGCGTGAAATTGTGTGTGCAAGCAGACTTTTGTTTGTTTGTCAGTGTCTGTCTGTGTGTGTGTGTGAGTGTGTGTGTCTGTCTGTGTGCATGTCTGCGCATGTCTGTCTGTGTGTGTGCGAGTGTATGTGTCTGTGTACAAATCTGTGCGTGTATGTGTGTTTTCGTTCTTGTGCACGTCTGTGTGTGTATGTGTGTTTATGTGTTAGTATGTGTGTTCATGTCTGTGTGTATGTGTGTGTGTGTGTGTGTGTCACATTAAGGGTGCGGGCTCCGAGGGGCTCGCCGACAGCGCTCAGATCCGGTCGTGAATAGATTAGCAATTTAACGTGTCAACTGCATTTTTCATATCTGACGCCATGACGATCCACACACTAGCGATGATTTGTACGCATAGTTGCACTGTTACCCTTCCACACAGTGAGTATACCATATCTGAGCTTTACTGTCTTTACTGGAGGTAAAAACTAAATAAAATGAACTATTATTACTATTATTATTATTATTATTATTACTGAGGGACAGTTGATATTGGGGACATGGGATTTCCAACATTGGTGCAAAGTCAAATAAATTCTCATGTAAAGTAGGTGAGACACCGTGAGGGGGGGGGGGGGGTAATGTTTACAAACACTTTAATACTTCAGTGATTATTAACACAGACACGGCTGTTTAAAAATAAAATTAAGATTTCTCAAAGAAACCTATTTAAGGGAAATTCTTTGATAAAGCTTGAGAACGACATACTGTAGTATATGTTTTGATGAAAACCATACATACTGTAATACAGCAAAGCATTAATGTGTCATTAAGCCCCCTCTTATCACAACAGCTTGACTGTGGAGCAGAAGATAAATAGTATTCATCATGGTAATTATCTGGTCTGCTCCGACCCTTCCTACTATTACCAACCCCAAATAAGCTAAAGTAAGATTTGAAACCTGACTGAGATTTAGCGGAAAGAAAAAGAGGAAGGATTTAGCCGTCTACCTTTCAAAGAAAGTAACCTCTCTCTCACACTCCACAGAGCGCTCTTCACTCATTCCTCCTGATTAAAACTACGAGAGAGAGAGAGGGAAAGAGAGAGAGGGAGAGAGAGAGAGAGAGAGAGAGAGAGAGAGAGAGAGAGAGAGAGAGAGAGAGAGAGAGAGAGAGAGAGAGAGAGAGAGGGAGGGAGAGAGAGAGAGACAGACTTGTTTTGCTCTGGTTCAGAAGAAAGCAATAGCATTGGTTTCCGTCCTCTTGGACACCGTTAAGTTAGGACCATATGCTTTAGTATTGAACTTAAAACAAGGAGAATGTATGTGATTTTATAGAAAAAAATTGCATAAGGTCCAGTTTTACGTTGGTGACAGACAACAAAGAAATTATCTTTTGGTATCAAAAGTAAAAACATTTCCCATTTATGATAAATGTGTGATTAATTTGCGATTGATCGCGATTGACTATAGACACCCATAATATTAATCGCAATTACGTTTAAAAAAACATGTATCGTTTGACAGCCCTGATAAATACTTATATTATCAAGACCTTTAGATATACCTGGATATTAATAAAATGTTAATAATAAAACCGTCTTTTCCACTAATTAAGATGATTTCAAGATGTTGCTTCCCTATAGGAGATGAGAGGAGCAGGATGCCAGCTGTCTGGAATGTGTCAAGAGGCCACAGACAGACTTTACATCGTGAGAATCTCACAGGAACAGACAGCTGCTCTGGCTTCTGATTGGTCGTAGAAGTAAAAAATCTCTTCCTGGTTACACAACCCCAACAGAGCGCATGCAGAACCCTGCTATGACTGCTGCACGACCATATTTGGGCTTTTAGTTTCCTCCAAGGCATCAGCTGGGGAAAATGCTGAGTAAAAACTGGTGTGTGTGTGTGTGTGTGTGTGTGTGTGTGTGTGTGTGATAGAGACTTGGAGGGAGGAGATTCAATTAAAACCAGCTGTGCCCTTTTCCTTAGCACACCCTCAAGCATCCCCCCATACCCCCCCCCCCCTCCCCCCCCCCCGCCCCTCACCCCCTGCCCCTCACCCTCCTATCAACCCCCCCTCCCCTGTTGTAATGGGATCAGCCTGGAAGCTTACAGACGTGTGCAGCTGGATTCAACACCTCCCAAAGACACACACACACACACGCACACTCCACAGCCTATCTCCCAAATAGAAAGCTAATTTGCCCCCCGCTGCTTGATGTAATTTCTGAAGACTTGCACCCAACCCCTTCTCCCCTCTTCCTATGCTTCTCTTTTCCCCCCTTCTCTCTTTCTCTTCTCTGCATCACTACCCCCCCTCTCTCTCTTCTCTCCCTCCATCTTTCCCTGATGTACCTGTTACAACCTAGCACCAGATCAGACTCTCCTGGCTGCCTCTAAGAGACTGCCTGCAGAGAAAACAGGAGAGGAGGAAGGAAGGAGAGGAGGAGGGAGGGGGTAAAAGAAGAGAGCAGGAGAGGAGGAGGGAGGGGGGTAAAGGAGGAGGACGGGAGGAAGGGGAGAGGACGAGAGGAGGATGAGAAGAGGAGGAGGGAGGATGAGCTAAAGGTGAGAGGAGGAGTGGTAAGAGGAGGAGGAGGAGGAGGAGAGGAAGAAGAAGAGGAGGGGTTAGGTGATGGATTGAAAGTACAAATGTGCATAACACGAGAAAAGCTTGTCGAAAATTAAAGCTCTTTGCTGATTGATTAGGTTAATATTAGGGAGCAAGATTCTGTGTCTGACAGACTGCGCGCTTGTGTGTGTGTGTGTGTGGGGGGGGGGGGGGGTGTGCGTGCCTAAGTGTGAGTGTGTGTGAGAGAGAGAGAGAGAGAGAGAGAGAGAGAGAGAGCGAGAGAGAGAGAGAGAGAGAGAGATCAAGAGAACGAGAGAAAGTAAATCCTAGCCTAGCTCCAGCCAGATCTCCTTAGCGTCCATCCCTCTGCCAAGTAAGTTCTTTACATCACTGCTTATCTGCTGAAATCCCCCGCGCAAACCAACCACCCCCCCCCTAAAACCCAACGCCTCGACGTCCTGGAATCTGTTTTTCACTCTCACATAGTTCTAATTGAATTAAGCAATACATAACAGTGCTATGGAAACAGGAGCTGACTTAATATAGCCTAATGGGGGCAGCAACCATGGGCCAGTTATAGTGCTTATGCAGCTAATCAGTGGTAATTCTATAAGTTCAGGTCTCTTAATGAGCTCATTTGCATTTCGAGAATTAATCATCATTGATTATGTAATTAACGGCGCAATGCATCTACTGTCTCTGCTGTCCATTGAACGCGCCGGGGCACAATCTTTGATTTCTCTCTCTCTCTCTGTTTCTCTCTCTCTCTCACACACACACACACACACACACACACACACACACACACACACACACACACACTCACACATGCGCACGCAGACTAGCCCAGCGTTCTTATTAAGCAGGGTTGAGTCCCGAGGGTAAGGGAAATGATTGGCGCAGATAGATGGATCAGAACTAGCTCGTTGCACAAGGTTAAATGAAGCTGCTGACTGCCCGCGTTATGTTTCGGCTCTGTTACCATTTTTTCTTTTTGCAGAGACATCTAGAGGGAATCTCAGGGGCCCGCTATAATATTATGATTCATAAACGTTAGCTGTTTGATAGGCTAGGTAAACAGGTGTTAACCACACCCTTGGGGGCTTTCGAGGAGACTTGAGAAGATGTGATGTGTGTCAACAGTAACCCGAGGTCCCCTGTTGTACCTGCTAGACGCCTAGCATGTAGGATTTGCAAATATCGTCCAATCAGGTGGCATCGCCAATCATGTGGGTGTGGCAGAATTGAGTGTCTGGGCGTTGTCAGAATTGGATGAAGAAGAGTTTGTGTGAAGTTCTTCAGGTATGGGCAATCTGTCACGGTCTGGTTCCAACCCCATTGATTTGATACAGAATGACTAACAACAACAACTTTAAAAGAAAAATTTGTAAAAAATCACATTGTTGTTTTGCCTTTAGTTACTTCCAAATACATAACTTTTTGAAGAATATAAAAAAGAAAATAAACTTTCAATATATATAAAATATATATATATTTTTATCACACTGATTCAAACCCATGTTTCTTTGTAGTTCCCTTATCTTGCCGTGTCACACCTGCTTCCTCCCTGGGCAGACCTGACATTTCCCAAAAGCCTGTAACATTTGCAAGTCCTCCCGATAATGTGTATGCATGGCACGCAAAAATATAAACATGCGTTTGCGTGTATTTCCACATGCTCCGTTTTAAACTCCTTCCTGTATAATCACGCTTACCTTTAAAGAAGAAAAAAGAAAGGAGAAAGCTTCTAGACGTGTGATTTCAGACTGTAAGACTTAACAACCTCCACCTCTCCCACCACCCACCAGCAAATGTTCCCGTGTTGTCCGTAGCTGATCATTATGCTGGACAGAAGGTGGCACAAGATGGGGGAATAACTGGGTTTGACAAGAAGCCTGGACGCCGGAGCTGAGAACTGCATGCAAAAAAAGATGTAAAAAGATTGTCAGGTGAACGGTTAAGTTTTTGCATGGCAACAAGCGGGACACGACTGGTGGACAAGCTAAAATAAACTATGTGTTGGCTAGTTGAATGACACATTAGGGCTAATCCCTTAGCATGTCCAACGTCCATATGTTGACAGATTAAACACTGCGGATTTACCATTTGGACCTGGTTTTAGAGATGGATTTTTTTTCACAACCATATAAAAAAGCATTTAAACTAACGTGCTGTGAGGACAAAAAAACACTAGAAAGTACCAGCTTTTCAGTACATTACATATCCTTTCTGCTTTCAATAGAAGATTAGTCCTGTATTCAGTGTAACTGCAGCTTTAAGGTTTACGGTATATGTATGTACAGAATACGTTCGCCAGCAAAGGGACACATGGCCAGAAGTAAACAACTACTAGTTTTATTTCACATGAAGCGGTTTTCATTTACTATTGGCTAGACATAATTCTCTAAGTAAGCAATAAAAAAAATATATAATGCTATTATTAGCCTATAACTTTATTAAACAGCTGATTAATTTTAATGAACAGCATTAACAATACAATATGTATATCATAAAAAAAATACTTCATGAAACTAAAAACGTACGGGGGGTGCGGTGCTTTGAACTGTATTAGCTTGAGGACAACAATAGATCGTTTTTAGAGTTGTATTACATATATTTTATGACCTAGTTTGTGGGGGGCTTTAATGACTTTCCGCCGATGTGTTTTTATAACGCTTGTTTGACCCCTGTTTGATAAGCTGTTGTCTTGTGATAACCTTAGTTAAAAACACAAATGTTCTTCAAACCGACTGCCAACGACGGCGTTCGGTTTAAAAATATCCCCTTTCCATCTCATTGACCGCTGAAATAGATTGCACAGGATGAATAGTCGTTGAAGTCAGGCATTGAACCAAAAACAACATCATGAGTTAACTTTCTGCTGTAGCCAACACGATCCCCAGTTAAACATTAAAGATGCTTCTGAAATGAAATCTTTATCAAAAGAGCCACAAGGCTCCCCTAACAAGGTGTTTTCAAATAAGCAAGCTATATTACCTAGCTTCCACAGGGAAATATGCATTTAGAGCGAGCAGCAACAGGGTAACCGTTAACAATGTTTCCCTAGTTAGAAAGCGTAATTATACGCCTCCGCTATTACACCTTCTTATGGGTCTTCGGGGAGAGAGAAAGAGACCGGTATAGAGAGGGAGAGAGAGAGACATAGAGAGAAAGAGAAAGGGGGAGGGAGGTAGAGAGGGAGTGAAAGGTAGAGATAGAGAGAGATAAACAGAGAGAGGGAGATGGGGGGGGGGTTCTGAGGGAAAAAGAGAGTGAGGAGATCCTGTGTGAGTGTGTGTGTGCGAGAGAGAGAGAGAGAGAGAGAGAGAGAGAGAGAGAGAGAGAGAGAGAGAGAGAGAGAGAGAGAGAGAGAGAGAGAAATAGGCCGTAGCCTCTGTGGGCCCCTTTCCCGCTGCTGCTGCTGCAGTAAAGAGGTGCATTAGCTATAGCATAAATGAGCATTGACTTTCAGGAATGGAGTGCTATAGATTTTTAACACGCTTGTTAGATCTCCGAGGTGAGCTCTATAGAGCAGAGAAATGCCAGCAGTGATAATATAATGAATACTAACTTTTACAATTTTGGGGTTGCTCCTGTCACTCAGTTTGCCCACACATGGTTCAGGCCAAATTAACTGTAGAGGATGCTAATTTATACATGTTTGGCACCTCTTTGATTTTTAAATTATTACATTTTGAACATTCCCCTTAATTGGCAATGTATTTCTTTCTTTCTTTCTTTCTTTATTTATTTCTTTCTTTCTTTCTTTCTTTCTGCCTTTCTGCCTTTCTCTTTTTTTTTGCGTTGATGAATTAATTGACCAGCGTCTGTCTTCAAATATAATGTAAACACATCTCTACATTGCCCCCTTGAACTCCACTGCTAGTTCAGAAAGCAAGTCATATTTTATTTCCCAAAACCTGTATAGGCTACTATATATAGTTGATAGGTTAACGTATACAATTCTCATCAACCCACTTATCACGACATGGGATTAAGGTTGTTTATCAATCAACATGAACATGCTAACCGCTGCCCCCTTCTCCCACACTGCCTCAAATTAATCACGTAGAAAAATATAGTTTTGCCAACTCACGTCGAGTTCGGCTTTCAGTGAAATCATGAAGTAGATTAGGCCACTTTGCGATAGTGACCGTTGATGTGACCATAAATGCGCGCTTGCTATAGTCTCCCATTATATCTCCCGCCTGCCGCGAGTGGTAGCTCCCCGTTGCCGCTGTGCGCAGCGTCTTACTGACATTCAGGGCATGAATCCGCACTGCTGTGTGTCGTCGCAACTGAAGAGGAGGTTTACGCAGACGTGCATTTATTCAGACGTTTCTTTATTTGTTTGCATGCATCCCTAGTTGTTATCTTTAGTTTTAGTTGTACGCCGGAGGACGTATATGGCTCGCTTTCCCCTGTTTATGCCATGATAATTTCTTGCCTCTCCCCCCCCGTCTCCCCCAGTCCATTTCCTCTATCATATCAGTCCCTCTAGACTGCGTGTAAAGTGGGCATAACAGAGGACATATTCGCTAAGAAAATCCTAAAATACTCAAGTGAAAACTACTTTTTGGACGGTTGGACGAGAGAAAAGGAAAAGTTACGATCGGAAGGAAGGACGACGGAGGAAGATGCAGTGAGGAGGCGCGCGGCTGAAAACAGGTATGTGAGCTATTTTTGTTTCCCCGTGGAACGAGGCTCACGCGCTCCCCTCCTCTCCTCCACATACCAGCATTCCAACGCATGTGTAATCTTTGGTACCCCGCGATCAAGATGCCAGCATTGACACCGAGCCTGTACGAAGACCAATGGTCGCACCGAAGTGGAAAAGAGGGCAACGCTTATAGCGGTGACATTGAGCTGTATTTTGTGTGAAATTCACACGTCCCTTCCGAACGGCGCGTCCTATAGGTTGTTTGCCCCCCGTCAAACTCTGCTTTACGCCGAACACGCAGTGATATGTGTGGATGGCATTGCCAAATCGTTGTGTTGTGTTACAGAACAAAAACGTCGATAGTTTTTCCGAATGTTTGCAGCATTGGGGGCTTGTAATGACCTTTATTATGTAGTTTGTCTGATTGAAATTAAGCTATAACGACACAGTGTCCCGTGTCTGCCTTCACCTGTTAACAATATAGTCGACGTAGAGAAGAGATTATTAAAGGGATATATTATTAGTAAATACATGTCATTTCAAAGATAAAGGGCCAACCAGCTTCATATTTTAACCACGCTTTATATATTAACCACAATATCCTGGAGAGTAGGCTATATTATAGAATGGGAAAACCAAACACAGTTGTAAATAGTTTAATCATCCCTTGTTTCCACAATACAGACTCGTGTCTCTAAAGACTGTCTATAAACCCACATCAGATTGTTTCGATCTCACAGCAAATCCATGCAAAGGTGCAGTTGTATAGTGCAGTAGCTCATATTCGACCACACATATTCGGCTATGACCTCACACACAGAGATTATCCGTACTATAAACCTGCACGTGTGTGTGTGTGGGTGGGTGTGTGGGTGAATGTGTGTGTGTGTGTGTGCGTGCGAGCACGCGCGCACGCACGCGCTATACCCCCAGACATACCTCCAATTAGCATACACACTCTGACCCATGCATAGATGCCTCATGTATTTCCTTACCCTTGTGAACCTATAACCTATAACCCCTGTACCTGTATTTGTGTTACATTGGCCTATCTTTACACCTGTAAGTAACAATTAATCCATGCACATGTGTGTGCCACCTCCTTACACTTGTTTTGCAGCCTATGACCCCTGTACATGTATTTGTGCTATTTCCTTACACTTCTATTCAACATATCCAATTAGCTGGCATATGCCGGCACACACCTCTGTGCTATTTCCCTTAAACTTGTAATGTAACCCTACAGATAAATGTGAGTTACAACCCTGTGTGCATGTGTAGCCTCTATGTCATCACACGCATGTATGAC
>JAPMUY010004851.1:50000-60000 GCA_026901105.3 Galaxias olidus
ACACACACACACACACACACACACACACACACACACACACTCTCCCCATTCATGTTTGCTGTGTAGCGGGAGGGACATACACACATTTGTCCCCATACATATTAGCTGTGTAGTATGGGGTACCATTAATGCCAAAATTATGCAACTGGCTTTGCGTTTGTCGATGGCTACGCATTGAATGACAAAGGCATTGAATAAAGCCAACGCAATAGGCAACTCTAAACACATTGTACGATGTCAACGCAATAGGCAAAGTGAAACGCATTGTATAAAGCCAACGCAATAGGCAACTCCATACGCATTGCATAAAGCCAACGCAATTGGCAACTCCAAACGCATTGTACAAAAACAACGCAATAGGCAACGAGAAACACATTGTATGAAGGAAACGCAATAGGCAACTACAAACGCAAAGCAATGACCAATGCAATGTATAAAGCCGACGCTATAGCCATCAACAAACGCAAAGCCAGTTGCATAAATTTGGCATTAATGGAACTCCCTAGTGTGGAGGGTGCTTGTGAATAGCGATTATGAAAGGGGCTTACTGCAGGTCACTGTTACTCTGATATGAAGCCTGACTTCACTATCTGTGTGTGTGTGTGTGGTTTCTTTGAAGGTGGCCGACAGACACTCTTTCGGTGGGCTAATTGGATTAAGGTCAGCTGTTAACTAGGAGTGACTGCTTGTCGCCGCCACTTAACTCTTTCTGTCGCGCTCTCTCTCTCTCGCACACACATGCAGAGACACACACACACACTCACACTCACACACATTTACAGACACACAATGGCTAACACAAAGCTAAACGCTTACATGCTAATGTCTTTGGTTCAATGCTTTTCTGTCAAAATACAGTGTATTATTAATGTATATTTATTAATGTATATGAATTCATGTGTATGGATTAATGTGTATGTATTAATGTATATGTACCTATATACTGGAGTTCTAGTGACAATGCAGAATCAAATATGTCTATTTGTATGTGTGGATGTGTGTGAGTGTGTCTGTCTGCGTGTGTTCTCTCTGTGTGTGTGTGTGTGTGTGTGTGTGTGTGTGTGTGTGTGTGTGTGTGTGTGTGTGTGTGTGTGTGTGTGTGTGTGTGTGTGTGTGTGTGTGCGCGTGTGCGCGTGTGTGAGAGAGAGAGCGCTGGAATAACCAGGTGGTTTGGAATAATCACAGTGTGTGTCTGAGGAGGAGAGAGGTGTGTGTGTGTGTGTGTGTGTGTGTGTGTGTGTGTGATCCTAAGTGGGTCGGACCAACAACCTGCTCAGTCTCCGTCCTCTCCACTCAATTTCACACACACACTGTCCGCAACGCCACCAGCACTCCACAGCGGTCATTAGTGCGTGCCCGTGTGCACGCGTGTGTGTGTGTGTGCGTTTGTGTGTGTGTGTGTGTGTGTGTGTGTGTGTGTGTGTGTGTGTGTGAGTGTGTTTGGCCACTGTTTGCCAGAGGCGAGGGGAAGCTAGCGATTCCGCAGCGGACTTATTGCTGCAGGCAGTAGTGAGGAGACATTTCAAACACTTCGTTTATCATTACGGGTGATAGGCGTCTCATAGCTCGCTGCTACAGAGACATTTTATAGCTACAGAGAGAGAAAGAGAGAGTCAGGAGAGAGATAGAGACATAGAGATAGATAGATAGATAGATAGATAGATAGATAGATAGATAGATAGATAGATAGATAGATAGATAGATAGATAGATAGATAGATAGATAGATAGATAGATAGATAGATAGATAGTGATAGAGGGACATAGAGATAAAGAGAGAGAGCCAGGAGAGAAATAGAGAGACATAGAGAGACAGAGAGCCAGGAGAGAGATAGAGAGACATAGAGATAAAGTGAGAGAGCCAGGAGAGAGATAGAGAGACATAGAGATACAGAGAGTCAGGGTAGAGATAGAGAGACATAGAGATAGATAGACCCTCAGGTTATCATGAAGTCTTAGTACCCTCCGTAAAACACAGCGCAGTACATAGAGAAAGACATTCTGGTGGAGTAGTGGTGTGGTACAAGGAAGACCGTAACAGCCATATCCCAACAGTTAAGAAGGGGCAATCCCATGCATGGTTGAGGTTGACTGGAATAGCAGAGAAAGATATATACCTCTGTGCTATTTACATCCCCCCACAGGAATCCCCCTATTATAAAGAAGAGCTGATCAGCAACCTACATACAGAGATCAGCCACTTCCAGGCCCAGGGAAGTGTGCTGCTGTGTGGAGACCTGAATGCACGAACAGGGTCTGAATCTGATTTCATAGACCCACATGGAAACAACCATGTATTTGGTCAAAGCACCTTGTATACCACACCAACTACCACTCAACGAAACAGCCTTGATAGTACTCTAAACAAAAGTGGAAAAGAGATTGTGCTTCTCTGTCGGGCCTTAAGCCTGTACATTCTTAATGGTAGGATCAGAGGGGACTCTATGGGGAGGTTTACATATTCTTCAGCTCTTGGGTCTAGTGTAGTTGACTATGCAATCACTGACATGGACCCCACTACTATCAATGCATTCACTGTCAGGCAGCAAACTCCTCTTTCAGACCATAATCAAATCAATGTGTTTCTAAAAATATTTGAACAACCCAATAAACTACCAAGCGAACCTTGTGTGTTGTACAATTTAAAAATGCCATATAGATGGGCAACAGACAGCCCAGAAAAATTCATTACGGCGCTGAACTCGCCTAATATTACAAATGAGATATCTGATTTCATTAATAGACTGTTTGTATCTGACAGGGATGGCGTTAACATAGCCACTGCGGATATTGGCATGATCTTTCAGAAGGCAGCAATGATTGGTGGTATTCTAAAGAATACAAAGAAACACACCAAAAAGAAGCTCAATGATAAATGGTTTGATTATGAATGTAAAACCACAAGAAAGAATTTAAGAAAACTATATAACTTGAAACATTGTAATCGAGACAACCCAAACATCCGTCTGCAATATAATGAATCTCTAAAACACTATAAACATATCATCAGAAAGAAAAAAAATAATTATACCTACCGAACATTGGAAGAAATTGAAAATGCTATTGATCAAAATCAGTTTTGGCACATGTGGAATAATTTGAGCACTACCAAACAACAGGCATTGCCTTTTCAAAATACCACAATTTGGAAAACACATTTTGAAAAAAACGGCTGGGATGAGGATCAGCACCTCCAAATCTGAGGCCATGGTTCTCAGCAGGAAACCGATGGATTGTCTACTCCAGGTAGGGAATGAGTCTTTACCCCAAGTGAAGGAGTTCAAGTATCTTGGGGTCTTGTTCTCGAGTGAGGGTAAAATGGAACGAGAGATGGGCCGGAGAATTGGAGCAGCGGGTGCGGTGTTGCAGTCGCTCTATCGCACCGTTGTGACGAAGAGAGAGCTGAGCCAGAAGGCAAAGCTCTCAATCTACCCGTCTATCTTCGTTCCTACTCTCACCTATGGTCATGAAGGGTGGGTCATGACCGAAAGAACGAGATCGCGGATACAAGCGGCGGAAATGAGTTTCCTCCGGAGGGTGGCTGGCATCTCCTTTAGGGATAGGGTGAGAAGTTCAGCCATTCGTGAGGGACTCGGAGTAGAGCCGCTGCTTCTTTGCGTAGAAAGGAGCCAGTTGAGGTGGTTCGGGCATCTAGTAAGGATGCCACCTGGCCGCCTCCCTAGGGAGGTGTTCCAGGCACGTCCAGCTGGGCGTAGGCCGCGGGGCAGACCTAGGACCAGGTGGAGGGATTATATCTCCACACTGGCCTGGGAACGCCTTGGAATCCCCCAGTCAGAGCTGGTTAATGTGGCCCGGGAAAGGGAAGTTTGGGATGCCCTGCTTGAACTGCTACCTCCGCGACCCGACCCCGGACAAAGCGGATGACGATGATGATGATGATGACTCAGTCACCATAGCTACACTAGATGGGACAAGCATCCAACAGAGACCCTGCATGCAGAATTTTGGAGAAATATCTTAAATGTCCAAAGAAAAACACCAACAAATGCATGCAGGGCAGAATTAGGCCGGTTTCCATTGATGATAAGCATTCAAAAAAGAGCGCTTAATTTCCTGATGCATCTAAGATCTAGTCCTGAAGACTCGCTTCACTTTAAAGCACTCAAAACCCAAGAACTGAACCCTAAGAAGAGTCCCCTCAGCCAGTTGGTGCTGAGACTGACTAATCATGTTCAACTACACTCTCACACTAACACTGCTTTAGAAATACAATTTAGTGTCAATTAAATTATCAAACAAAGCAAAGAGTCATATTTGGAACGTTGGAATCAAGAAACTAAAACTCAAAGCAGATTAGACTATTACCATTCCCTAAACAGAGAATATAATTTGGCTGAATATCTCTCCACTGTCAGAGATATTAAGCAGAGGCAGATCCTTACCAAGTACAGGCTAAGTGACCACCATTTGGCAATTGAAAAGATTGAAGAGATTTAAAAAATCATGGCTTCAAAAAGAGGAAAGGATATGTGGTCACTGCAAGACAGCTGAGGTTGAAACAGAGATGCACTTCCTTTTAACATGTGAGAAATTCAAAAACACAAGACAGCAATACTTTCTCAAATTTGAAGTACTAATACCAAATTTTAATAAACTAAATGACTATAAAAAAACTACAAATTCAGAGCTCTCCTAGGAGAGGATTATAATGTGGCAAACCTTGCTGCGAAGTACATTTATGTATGCCACAACCTGAGGGATAGTGAGTGATAAACATACACACTCACACACACACACACACACACACACACACACACACACACACACACACACACACACACACACACTCACACACACTCACACAGACATAAAAATTACAATTCAGAAACATACATTAAACACATACATGCAACACAACACAAACAGGGAAACAAGTGATGCAAGATGGCCTTGTTTTGCACCGATTGTGCGCACTCTCTCCCACACACACACACACACACACACACACACACAGGCCCACAACACACTGCATTTAGTTTGTACAGTACCTGAGTATTAATGTTTTTACACAAATTAATTTGTAATTATTTCATTATTTTTTTAAACTATCTGTCTTTTTGTGATCTATGCAAACCTATCAAAAATTGTATTTGTATTATTTTGTAAACTGCTTTGGCAATATTGTCTACTTGTGTACAGTCATGCCAATAAAGCATTGAAATTGAATTTGAAATTTAATTGATAGATAGAGAGGGAGAGAGAGTCAGTGTGTGTGAGATAGAGAGTGTGTGTGAGATAGATAGAGAGGAGAGAGAGAGTGAGTGTGTGTGTGATAGATAGAGAGAGAGAGTGTGTGTGTGTGTGTGTGTGTGTGTGAGATAGATAGAGATAGAGAGAGAGAGGTGAGAGTGTGTGTGTGTGAGTGTGTAGAGATAGATAGAGAGAGAGAGAGAGAGAGAGAGAGAGAGAGAGAGAGAGAGAGAGAGAGAGAGAGAGAGAGAGGAGAGAGAGAGAGAGAGAGAGACATAGAGATAGATAGAGAGGTGAGAGAGTGTGAGAGACATAGAGTGTAGAGTGTGTGAGAGAGAGAGAGACATAGAGATAGATAGAGAGAGGAGAGAGTGTGTGTGAGAGACATAGAGATAGAGAGAGAGAGAGAGAGTGTGTGAGAGTGTGAGATAGATAGAGAGGGAGAGAGAGAGAGAGTGTGTGTAGTGTGTGTGATAGATAGAGAGAGGGAGAGAGAGAGAGACATAGAGACATAGAGATAGATAGAGAGGGAGAGAGTCAGGAGAGACATAGAGATAGATAGAGAGGGAGAGAGTCAGGAGAGACATAGAGATAGATAGAGAGGGAGAGAGTGAGGAGAGACATAGAGATAGATAGGCTCCTTCTCCTGTCCCGATGTTTACATATTTAACGGTCTCAATGACACGCTAATAGGATGTGACAGTCAACAGATATAGACGTGTGTGTGTGTGTGTGTGTGTGTGTGTGTGTGTGTGTGTGTGTGTGTGTGTGTGAGTGATTGAAAGCCTTTCCCTCTGGCGAAGTCGGCGGTGATTAGCCCAGCTTTTCCTGTCTGAGGTGACTTCTAAGTGATGGACTGTCTACACACCAACAGTGTGAGTGTGTGTGTGTGTGTGTGTGTGTGTGTGTGTGTGTGCGCACGCGTGCAGACCGAGGTTTACAGACGTCCCATGGCGACCTGAACGTTACCCTTATATGGTCCACTGACTTCCTCTGCCAGTCAAGATGGCTTCTTAGGATGAAGTTGACCATATATGGGATGTTCTTGTCACAGAATGTTTGGATGTTTGAAGCTTGGAGGATTTGAGGGAAAAGCTTTTTTTTTAAAGAGGGTTTTAGTGTGTGTCTGATCTCTTTTCTGCTGTCCACACTGTTCCTCATGAAAATCTATATTTTTATATAAATACAGTTTAGTTTTTTTTTTTGCTTTTGAATCTGTTTCAAATGGATTCAGCAATTTAGAGCATCTTGGCAACCATTTGGTTGAGACTGTTCTGATACTCCAGTAGTGATCTGTTCTGATACTCCAGTAGTGATCTGTTCTGACACTCCAGTAGTGATCTGTTCTGATACTCCAGTAGTGATCTGTTCTGATACTCCAGTAGTGATCTGTTCTGATACTCCAGTAGTGATCTGTTCTGATACTCCAGTAGTGAGCTGTACTGATATTCCAGTAGTGATCTGTTCTGATACTCCAGTAGTGATCTGTTCTGACACTCCAGTAGTGATCTGTTCTGATACTCCAGTAGTGATCTGTTCTGATACAGTAGTAAACTGTACTGATACTCCAGTAGTGATCTGTTCTGATACTCCAGTAGTGATCTGTTCTGATACTCCAGCAGTGAGCTGTACTGATACTCCAGTAGTGATCTGTTCTGATACTCCAGTAGTGATCTGTTCTTATCCAGTAGTGAAACCTTATCTGATACAGTAGTGAGCTGTACTGATACTCCAGTAGTGATCTGTTCTGATACTCCAGTAGTGATCTGTTCTGATACTCCAGTAGTGATCGGTTCTGATACTCCAGTAGTGAGCTGTACTGATACTCCAGTAGTGATCTGTTCTGATACTCCAGTAGTGATCTGTTCTTATCCAGTAGTGAAACCTTATCTGATACAGTAGTGAACTGTACTGATACTCCAGTAGTGATCGGTTCTGATGCTCCAGTAGTGATCTGTTCTGATACTCCAGTAGTGAGCTGTACTGATACTCCAGTAGTGATCTGTTCTGATACTCCAGTAGTGATCTGTTCTGATACTCCAGTAGTGATCGGTTCTGATACTCCAGTAGTGATCGGTTCTGATGCTCCAGTAGTGATCTGTTCTGATACTCCAGTAGTGAGCTGTACTGATACTCCAGTAGTGATCTGTTCTGATACTCCAGTAGTGATCTGATCTGATACTCCATTAGTGATCTGTTCTGATACTGAGCTGTTCTGATGTTCCAATAGTGATCTGATCTGATACTCCAGTAGTGATCTGATCTAAAATTCCAGTAGTGATCTGTTCTGATCCAGTAGTGATCTGTTTCTTCTGGCGCCTTCCGGTTCTGTCTCCACCACTGGGCCGGTCCTGCTGGGGTCAAGCAGAGAGGAGCAGAAGCAGCATGTAGCCTTCAGGGCTATCGCAATGACCCCCACCGTCTAAAGAGAGAGACAGAGGGGGGGGGGGGGGGGGGGGGGGGGGGGGGGGGGGGGGGGGGGGGGGGGGGGGGGGAGAGAGAGGGGAGGAAGAGGGAGGAGAGGAGAGGAGGAGGAGAGGAGGGGTGGGGATGGGGAGGGGAGGGGAGGGGAGTGGAGGGCAGGAGAGGAGAGGAGAGGAGAGGAGGGGTGGGGAGGGGAGAGGGGAGGGGAGGAGAGGAGAGGAGAGGAGAGCAGGAGAGGAAGAGGAGAGGAAGAGGAGAGTCCGTCAGTGGTGGCTGGAAAACAATGCATGGCCAATACATCACAAAACATTTCTATTGAATGTGAATTGTGTTTCACGTAATGCATGGGAGGAAAATGAGAGACAGTGAAAAACAATATGAGAGAATGAAAAGGGAGGGCAAGGAAGGAGAGAGAGAGAGGAGAAACAGAAGAGAGTGATAAAGAGACAGAGGGGTGTTCAGTGTTCGCTCGAAACAATACATGGCCGATTCTTCACAATAGATTTTTTATTTGGATGAGAGAGAGAGAGAGAGAGAGACAGAGAGAGAGAGAGACAGAGAGAGAGAGAACAAATTAGAATAATAGAGTGCGAGTGCAGGTTATCCTATCCTAGTGAATAAAGCGAACGCGAACAGAAGAGGAAGAGGAAGAGGAAGAGGTCTAATGGGGATTTAATGCACCAATTAATAGGGAGAATTAGCCTTTTTGTTCTTCCTCAATCAATCACTGGCCTTTTGTTTTCATCCAGAGGCTATTTGCTAAAGACATGCTCTAGTTCCCACAAGCTAACGAATTGAAACTACAATTAAACTGATATTAGACGCGGAAGAAAGAACAAACCAAAACATAAAAAAACACAATATCGGTTTGCCGTTTTTTCAAAGGGACGTAGCTTAAGCCCATTTCATATGAAATGATAACGTTGTACTTGTTTTATGTAATAGCGTGGTTAGCGAGACGTGTACGTGACCTGGGCTGTGAGAGAGGGAGGCTGCCTGTGGTAGAGCCTCACTGTCCAGGGTTGGGTACCGGATTAGAACAGACGTTTGACCTGGTAAGTCCCTGCTGCCTTTTTAATACCTCGCCGCCATGTACGCTGGTGATCTGTTGTTGGGATGTAAGCTACAGCGGAGAGAAAATCAGGTCGGCGTCACGGCAGGGGGCCTCTTTAATGTGATAAGTGTGTCGTTCTTTTATCGGCTGAAGTGGAATGAGATTGTTAAGGGGGGGGGCTGTAATAATACTCTGTCCGTGGCTTGTCTTTCAATCCTGAAACTTTTTCCCTCTTTGACGTGACCGGCGTCTTTAGGACGAGTGGAATGTGGCCGTTTCTAAATGGGGGTCCGGTTTGTCAGGAGGGCCTGGTTTAAAACGCTCACTCTTTAAGCCCTGTCCACTTCAATACGGATATTTTACAAAAACAAAAACAGTTCCTCTATGTTTGGGCCTGTCATCCGCACGTAAACAGCGTTTTTTTCAGGACACTAAAAAGTGTGTTGACTTTCAATCCTGGAAAATGTCGTTTGAAACGGCCAGTGCCTTTAGGATGAGGGTGGCGTGGCCTTTCTAAACGGGGTTACAGTGAGTAGATTAAATTACTTCTGAATGTGCCTGTGTCTGGGTCCTACTCTCCTCTGACTGCCTGGGATAAGTTTAGAGAGTTAGTTACAGCAGGACATGTTTAGGGAGTAGGAGGCATAGGGAGTAAGGGAGTTGGAGGTGTAGGGTTTAGGGAGTAGGAGGTGTAGGGAGTAAAGCAGTAGGAGGTGTAAGTTGTAAGGGGAGTAGGAGGCGTAGGGAGTAAGGGAGTATGAGGTGTAGGGTTTAGGGAGAAGGAGGTGTAGAGAGTAAGGGAGTAGGAGGTGTATGGAGTAAGAGAGTAGGAGGTGTATGGAGTAAGAGAGTAGGAGGTGTATGGAGTAAGGGAGTAGGTGTATGGAGTAAGAGAGTAGGAGGTGTATGGAGTAACGGAGTAGGAGGTGTAGGGAGTAAGGGAGTAGGAGGTGTAGGGAATAAGTGAGTAGGAGGCGTAGGGAGTAAGGGAGTAGGAGGTGTAGGGAGTAAGGGAGTAGGAGGTGTATGGAGTAACGGAGTAGGAGCTGTAGGGAGTAAGGGAGTAGGAGGTGTAGGGAATAAGTGAGTAGGAGGCGTAGGGAGTAAGGGAGTAGGAGGTGTAGGGTGCTCTACTTGGGATAAGTTTAGGGAGCGAGTTAGCAGAAGAACATGTCTCTGTGTGTTTGTTTATTTTGGTGTCCTAAAGCAATTACTTTAATGACGGGACAGCAGCGTCTGTTTGTACAGCGGATCTTCTTAAGCCACTTCTAAAAATGGGTGTATGTAGTTTGTGCGGGTGTGTGTGTGTGTG
>JAPMUY010004851.1:70000-75000 GCA_026901105.3 Galaxias olidus
GGAGAGGGACCTGGCTGGTTACCATGGTGAGAGGGGCCACTCAGGTGACGGACCCACAATACGGACAGAGAATAATCGCAGCGGCTGTGTGTGTGTGTGTGTGTGTGTGTGTGTGTGTGTGTGTCTGTGTGTGTCTGGATGTGTCTGTTTGTGTGTGTGTGTGTGTGTGTGTGTGTGTGTGTGTGTGTGTGCGGTTAACTGAGGAGAAAGGTTAAAGGTCTCTCTTTGTTCACTTCAATTGAGTTCATAGAATAAATTTTTTGCTGCCAAAAACTGTGTGTGTGTGTGTGTGTGTACGATTTGGTGTGTGTGTGTGTGTGTGTGTGTGTGTGTGTGTGTGTGTACGATTTGGTGTGTGTGTGTGTGTGTGTGTTTTGGTGTGTGTGTGTGTGTGTGTGTGTGTGTGATGATCCCAGGCCGACTGACTCTTAGAGATAGAAGCCTTTATCACTGCTAACAGTGTGAGACCAACCCAGGGCTTATAATGGCTAATAAAAGCCTCTGTACACACACACACTGCTCAAACTGCATCTAAAGTCGTCTGGACGTGCTGCTTGCTCTGAGAACACAGGGGAGAGGAGACGCTGCTCTAAACACAGTAGTTTAGTGGCGTGCGGCTCCGTTGTTTTGGCCTCACTTGATCCGGCACAGCGGCTGCCTCTGTAGTCACACTCTCTGCAGGCGAGCGTGAGGCGCACACTGGCTTCTCTGCTGCTGCTGCTGATGCTGGAGAAATAAAAACCTGCAAATGAACGGGTCAAAAGCAGCAACTACCGTCACGCTGCCTCTTTACACTTGGCCTCCTGTTATGAGTCTGGCAGGTGAGGGGTTTACAAACGCCTTGGTGGCTGCAGTGATTTTTGGTTACGTTTCGGTTGATGCTTGTTTTTAGGTACAGGCTGTGTAGCGATTACAAGACCCTAGCTGTGAACGCTAGAGCCCCCCCCCCCCCCCACAAACACACACACACACACACATACGCACGTATATACACACACACACACACACACACACACAAAAACAAACACACACACACAACCGCACGCAGACACACACACACACACACACACACACAAACAAACACACGCACACTCACACAAACACACACACTCAAAAACACTCCGTTGCGTCTGAGTAAATGGACATGACATCCCAGAATACTCAGGTTGTTACTGGAGACCGTGTTTGTCACCAGCGGGATGTTTTAAGACATGCATAAATGATAAGTGGATGTCGGATCTCTCTCTCTCTCTCTCTCTCTCTCTCTCTGTCTCTCTCCCTCTCTCTCTCTGTGTGTGTGTGTGTGTGCGTGTGTGTGTGTGTGTGTGTGTCTGTGTGCCAGACTAGTCACAGGTACATGTCTCCTCCCCAGCATAGCCGGGGGTCTTGGAGCTAAAAATACACACAAAGTAGCACATACCCCCCTTTCCTCTCTTTCTTTCCTTTGTCTTGCAGGCCTAGACTGGTGTGTGTGTGTGTGTGTGCCGGGGGTTTGTTTTGGGGGATGCTGGGAGCATTAAGAGGAGAGTCTCCGTCTTGGTGGAATTGGACAGGTGATTCCTGGAAACCCTCTCATTGTCAAAGAAGAAAATAAAAGAGCTATGGCAAAACTCTGAAAAGAGAAATTAACATTATTACACCTTAGGACTTAAAAGGGTTATAACAAAGAGGCTATGGCGAGTCCTGAGAAAAGAAGGATGGATTATTACGTTTCACTCGATGGACTGGATATGCAGCCATCTTAACAGAAGATGCTAGAGAAAGCTGTGACAATGAAAAAACGAACAAAAAGTAGTTTGAAGTTTGAAGTCTATGGTAATACCAAAATCTTTGATGTTGATGTCGTACACACCGAGCGTAGTGTAGTTCTTATTTAGATTATTTGTTTCCTCATTTTATATTTATGAGTTATGATGTTATTCTGATTTCTGATGGTTTCAAGGTGTTGTTTACAGAAAGCCCTGTTATTCCAGGATTATATGTGCGCTGGATAAGCCATCTCAGTGCCACCCAAAGAAGCTTAGAGGCAGTTTGGCCTTAGAAGAATAGAATGCATTTCAAATTAGACTTCAGGACCACAAATTTAACAATACTTGACGAATTGGTCTTCTTTTAGGACTGTTTTTTCCAAATCTAAGATGTTTGCTTGCATATTGTAGAATGTTTCCAGACTTTTAGAAGAAGACGTTTTAAATGATCATCTTTACTGAGATCTATTTCAGCTCCACGCCCCCAAAAGAGTAAACATTTAGAACGCTATCTCTGAGGGTGACCTTTCCAAGCATCAGGCGCTCAAATCTTTTTTCAAATGAATACGTCTTTATTGATATCTTCCTAAATAAATTATGAATCACCTCACGAGACAGCACCGTAACGCAAACACATGAGGCCCCCCCGCAAAAATGATTAAATGCACATCAGCCTTGTTACTTTGCACTCCAGAAGCCGTTATCTGGATAACGTCTGTTTTAATAGAGAATCCCCTTTCAGCAGGCACACTGGAAACAGGAATAAACAAAGACATCGTCGCTAATTTAAAAAAGAAAAATTCCTCTCAGATAATACAGCATAGGCTATGTCCGGTGACTATTTTATTTATCGGCTTTTGATGTTTTTTAGCTACCGAAAGCCAGCTAATTGTCGGCTAATGGAACCTCCCCCCTCACTATATTATATAGGCTTTTTAACACCTATATTCTCATCGTGTTTAGAAATCTTAGTTTTATCATGAGTACAATATCAGTAGATATTGCTTTAAATCAGTTTGTTAATAAATAGTACACAGAACCAAATCTAAACAATTTGTCATTGAGACATATCTGACACTGGCAGCTTTCAAAGGGGTTGAATATTTTTACAAGCTACACTGTAAAAAAATCTCCAATCTACAGTAAATTACTGGCAATAAAGTTGCCAATAAAGTACTGGGAAATTACAGTATATTATTGGCAACTTTATTGCCAGTAATTTACTGTAAATTATAGGACAGTACTTTACTGTAAATGTACACTAATGTTATTGTAAATTGTTCCAGTACATTGCTGTCAAATTACAGTATATTGTTGGCAACTTTATTGACAGTAAATTACTGTAAATTATATTACAGTACTGAACTGTAAATGTACACTAATGTTATTGTAAATTGTTCCAGTATATTGCTTTGAAATTACAGTATATTGTTGGCAACTTTATTGCCAGGAAATTACTGTAAATTATATGACAGTACTTTACTGTAAATGTGCATAAATATTACTGTGAAAATATTTTTTACTGTAAATTAAGAGTTTGAACTGGAAATTAACTGCCAGTTCATCAATGTTAATGGATACTACAGAGCTATAAATGAACATATCACAATTAAGGGCTTTCAGCAATACAAAAGACAGGGAACTTCTACATGAATAAAGTTAAAACATTTTAATTGAAAAAATAAATAATATGCTTACAATAATAACATTCTGCACATTCTGCACACAAAACAACAACAACTTTTCACTGGAAATGGTGCACAATAAACAGTGCACAATAAATGGGTAATAAACTGAGTAGACACTCGTGCCTCACTCATCAGTGCAATGGGGGCCTTAGAAATGTGCAACAAAAAAAAAATAGGGCCCCACACTTTTCTTTCCTTCTACATTGCACCTCTCCATTATTTAGGAAAGTGTAATAAATTCAACTTTACTATTACATTCGTTGATAAAAGAGAAAATTCACAGTGTTGAACTACCTGTAGATGTGTGATGTGTTTAATCAAAAAAGATTCCTGTCTTGCCTCTTTTTATTGGCCAAGCCGCTCGAAGTCCATCAAGTTTTTTAGAAGAGTGCACACGTGTGCATTCATGGCCTGTCTCCTCTTTTGTGACTTGGACCCCTCGGAGGGGTTGATGCCGACAAATGCTCTGTAAAAACAAAAGAAAATGTTTAGGTTTGGTGACTGATATTTGGTGATTTATTAGAGAACACTATTAATTGCCATTTTAATCACAATATTTACATTAACATTCTTTGGATATGGCTACTGTACATTCCTGCACAAACCCACACATGCAAGATGTAACCCATGAATGCACCAATATCGTTCCACTGTCCACCTCCAATTTACAATCACAAGGGACAATTATGTATTGCATTGCAAATACCTTTGAATAAATTCCAGTGTACAGGACACCTCCTCTGGATATTGTAGATTAAAGTTGTAAAACGTTGAGAAGACTGCTGCCACTCCAGCTGTGATGCTCTCCCATGGCCCCATCACAACTCTGCCCTCAACTGACAGCATCCATTTAGATGCGGTAATCATGGTCTCCCCTGAACAAGAAAATAGAACATACAACATTGTTAAAATCAACACAGGCTACACACAAACCTTTTAGGGGTTTCGTGTCCATCGCACTCCAACGCAAAACTCGACTGTCTCTCTTACCCGGTGCTAATGAGCTCCAATCAGCTTCAGGTGGGTGTCAACGGTAACTGTTTTGGAACATAATATGAAACGATAACCTAACAATGATTTTTGGTGAACTGGCCCTTTAAGTCAATAGTTAAGTGCTGGTCTCGCACCCTGCTCAGTTTGCTTCCGGCTTTCCTCAGGACCAACAACAAGTTTCACATGTACTCCTCATGCAGTGCTCAGCATAGCATGGGTGATATTCTGTTCTCGTACACTGCTCACTTTTTGTACGTTTCAAATTAATCATTAATCATTGAAATTTTTTGCTTGTATAGTTCCCCCTTAAAGGGATTGTAGGGGACATCATGCTTACTTGTACTATATAAAACATTCTTACCTTGTATTATAAGCCTTGGTGAGCTTGGCAAGGTCCCTTTCAAATCATGAGCAGTGGCAGATGGCTGCACCAAAAAAAGCATTATGAAAATTATGATTTTGAAGGTGTATTGTGTGTGTGTGTGTGTATATTATAACATGAAGTATAAGACGCTTACATCAACTTGAATGATTATGCCCTCCCGGCTTTCTTTAAAGTGGCTGATGAGGA
>JAPMUY010004851.1:80000-87500 GCA_026901105.3 Galaxias olidus
CTGAACGTAGCTCGACTCCTGTTGACTTTTCCTGAACGTAGCTTCATTCTTTTGTCGTATCTCTGCCCGAGCGTAGCTTGACTTGTATGACACGTGTGTACTCCTTGGTGACCGCAGCGTGGCTCTGACCTCACGCTCGTTCCCCACGGGGGGAGGAAGACCAGAGGAGGGATGACAGCCCAATTAACCAATCAGCAGGTTCATCACGCCGTGGTCTGGGAGCTGCTACTTCAAGTAGAGCTTTCGCTCCTCAAAGGAGGAGAGGAGCGAGAGAGAGAGAGAGAAAGAGAGAGAGAGAGAGAGAGAGAGAGAGAGAGAGAGAGAGAGAGGAGCAGAGGAGAGAGAGGAGCAGAGGAAACAGAGAGGAGCATATGGGATAGAGAGAGAGAGAGAGAGAGCGGAGCCGAGGAGCAGAGGAGAGAGAGGAGCAGAGGAGACAGAGGAGCAGAGGAGAGAGAGAGAGAGAGAGAGAGAGAGAGAGAGAGAGGAGTAGAGGAGAGATTTACAGAGAAGGAAGAGGGAGGCGAGGGATTTGGTGGTGCGGGGGCGGTGGAGGGTACAGAGAGAGAGAGGTGTGGGGAATGGAGAGAGAGAGGAGCATAGAAGAGAGTTACAGAGAGAGAGTTACAGAGAGAGCAAGAGATACAGAGAGAGAGGAGCAGAGGAGAGAGTTACAAAGAGAGAGGGGGGGGGGACGGGTGGTTCCCTCTGCTTCTCTTCTCTTTATCTCCGCTTTGGGAAGTGGTTGCGTTTGAGGTGAAGGAGAAGTGCTCTCATCAAACGAGCCACCCTTCCTCCTTCCCTCCCTCGCTCCCTCGCTCCCTCACTCGGGAGACGCCATCAAACCTCTCGCTCTCCTTCTTCCGCTCCTCCTCTTTTTACCAGCCACCCGTCCTCCTTTCATCCCTCGCTTTCCCGTGCGAGATCCAATGGGAGTCCTCAGATTCCCCGCTGTTTGATTAGCCGATGACTGGCGCCCAGGAACGTAGCCGCGTCAAAGGAAGAAGCCTGCATGGACGTTTTCAGGGGAGGGGGTGTAGAGACAGAGAGCGAGAGAGAGAGCGAGAGAGAGAGAGAGAGAGAGAGAGAGATTTTTGATTTTTAAAACGTCAGTTTATTTACAGTCTTTCAGAAACATAGGACGTTTTTTTCAAAATCTCAGCTTGATCTTTCTAATAAACACCAGACTGCTGATCAAAATGTGAGTATGAGAGTGCCATCCTCAAGCACCGTGCAAAGCACCTCCCCCAGCCCCCATGTCAACATAAATCCGTCCATATTGTCCACAAGTTTAAAGTACGCATGTTCAACTCGGAGACGGGATGCCATCAGTCCCTTCAACATGTGAACAGAGTCTACTGAGCATAGACCCTCTGCCCGCTTCTTCCTAGTTTTCCAGATTGCAATTTTTGCCATGCCTGAAATGTAATTGATCATTGTGTGCACTTGCTTCTTTCTAACAGAATACCTTGGACCAAAAACAAACAAAGGAAAAGAAAACACCTCCCCAAGCCGCTCATACCACCTCCCTAGTAGCTCAAATAGCCCAACTAATCTCCGACACTGTACAAACAAATGTGACAGTGTTTCTGGTTCAGAACAGAACAGACACCCCTCCCCATTAGCTGGATCCAGGTGTGCCAGATGTCTGTTGGTAGCTATTGCCCCATGTATTATCCTCCACTGGAGGTCGGCTGTCCTTTTCTCCAAAGGAGGCTTGTATAGGGACCGCCAGCAGCCCTTTGGGGAGAGAGAGAGAGAGAGAGAGAGAGAGAGAGAGAGAGAGAGAGAGAGAGAGAGAGAGAAGCTAGAAGTGATTCCACAGGAGAGAAAGCAATAGCAGTAAGAAATACATAAATGAGAGAACGAGGAAGAGGAGAGGAGGAGGGGGGAGAGAGAGAGAGAGAGGGAGAGAGAGCAACAGGCCCATTGCTGCTGGGAGTTTCAGTTTGAACTCACCTTTATTGGCACAGGCACATCTGGTTTGTACACTTAATTATGCATTGATCATGAAAGTTAATAAAATTCATTTTCATTGTTAACCTCCACTGTCAGCCCACTGCAACAGTTCCCTCTCAAGAAGCAACAACTCCCCCTCATCCCTGTAATGGCTTATTATCGTTGACCACTTTCTTTCAAACCTTTTTTCATCATGTGGTACTTCAAAGTGAGTGTTGTCCCGCACCAGAGCCAGAGCATGTCTCCAGCCTGTGCGTCATCCCTCCTGCTCACGATTATCACCAAATCTGCTTGGCTCAGAAAAAAAGTTTACTAATTCCCATTCTTATTCACTTCTTTTCGAATAAGTTGAAAGTCGAAAGTAAGTTGAAAAATGAGCACAACAGCATTAACCCCCCCGATCCTCCCAAAAAATAACAAAACAAACTGTTGGTTTATATATATCCAAATGAACAGACTGCAATTATTAGTGAGAAATGCAGACAAATTGTGTCAGGGTGAGGAGTAAGGGGCGATAATGGATAGAGGGAGGAGGGGCGGGAAGAGAAGAGAAAGAATGGGAAGAATAAGAGAAATGAAATGAGGGAGCGAGGGGAGAGACAGAGAGAAACACACACACACACACAACACACACACACACACACACACACACACACACACACACACACAGAAAAAAAACACACTCACTAACTCTCACAAGAAGCCGCCAGAAAAAAATAAAAACCAAACTCCAAGTTAATTAACTGGACACATTGCATCTTTTCTGTGACAGAGCGGTTTCTAAGAAGAAAATGAAAACTAAATTTTATTCATATCAATCTCATCTCATCAGCATATATAACACCCACTTGATGAACGGGAATATTCTTTTCCCAGCAAATTTCCGTGGAAGAAAATCCATTTGCGGTGCGTGTTATAGCGGGTGTTTAATCAGGCGTTTATCATGGGCATTTTAATGCATGGTAATCTGAGTGGGGAGAGATAGACGGATTAGCTCCAGCTGGGTTTCCAGTGTGTGCAGCCCGCCAGCCAGTGGAGATTTAAACCCACAGTGCGGGCTGGGATATGACCCCATGTCGCTATCCGCCAAAACACATGTTTGGTAAAAAGATAAAAACGCCCCCCCCAACCCCCCCCCCCCCCCCCCCCACCACACACACACACACACACACACACTATGTCCTATGTTCATTCCGCGTTTCTCCTGCGTAATGTTTCAAAAAGGCTCCAAGGAGGCGTGTGTATTTAATTGCCCCTCGACCGGGGGGTGGGGGGGGGGCTCGACGGGAGATGACGACATGACACCGCTTAAGTTCTGTTGAGTTTTCTGTCTCACACACAATGACAGGGACAAAGAACAAAGACAGAACGAGATATAAAGAGAGTCCGGGGGAGAAGAAGGGTTTTGCGTTTTGAATCAAATATTGAAAAATAAACAGCGTTGTTAGGATGACACACTGCTGTTTCTTTGAGTCAACCACACAGGCGTGGCGTTCGCAGTATTAAATAGTCCGTCTGGGCTGGGTGAGTTTCATCTTAAGAGGGGCACTGCTTGGGTCTGCTCCTACAGCGCCTCCATATCCCTCTTGACAAAATATAACAGCACAGAGATAGAGAACCATACTATATGTTCTGTTCAATTCTTAATACCAACTCTACTCCTTCCCCATCGAAAAAATTCTCTTTAATTTTCCCTCTCTTCTCGCCCCCTCTCTTTCTCTCTTTCTCTCTCTCTCTCTCTCTCTCTCTCTCTCTCTCTCCCTCCTTTCCTCTCTCTCTCCCTCCTATCCCCCCCCCTCTCTCTCTCTCTCTTTCTCTCTCTCTCTCCTCTATGCAGCCCACTCCGTATGCATTCAGCTATTTGTATTGGGTTTGAGAATGATCCCGTGCGGTCGATTGCCTTAAATGTAACTATGCAGTCAGTTAATGTGACTGCCATTTGAGGACAGAGGAAACACATAAGGAGGGTGTATTGGCCCCGGGCCCTTGGTTAAACAATGTACTGCGGTGTCTGTTGAAAGAGCAGTCAGTGTGAAATACAACAGAGGCTTGGAGTGTGTGCGTGTGCGTGTGTGTGTGTGTGTGTGTGTGTGTGTGTTGGGGGAGGGGAGGTTAACATGCTCTATATCTGATTCCTATGGGAATCAACGGAATAAAACGTAAATAAAAAATTTCTTTGTCCCCGGGATCTACTTTAAACCGCATGGAGGGTAAAATGTTACTATAAGAAAAGGTTTGAGATAAGTTTTGAAGATAAATATTTATTTCAGATTCGAAATAAAATGCAGGTACGGTATCTCAAGCGTATATGGGCCAAAGTTACTAAAAATAAGATAGACCACCTCAATACATGAAATGGAACACTCGATTTGTAGTGCGGGACACCTAGTGGTGTTATGAGTATTGCAGCACTCCAAATATATTTTTTTTGATCTGCTTCTGCTTGCCTTGCTTGTCCTGATCATTTCCTCTTTTGGTGTGCTAGCCGTTGGTGGTTACCTTTGTGCTAAAGCTAACGTTTTTAATTCATCAAGCTTTCCAATTTTTGTAAGTATGCAAGATGTGATGACACACTTGGGGAGAATAACATGAACCTTTTGCATGCTTATTCCATTTTTATATTTTTTTATTTTAATGGCAGAAGCTAATTAATTGGAAGGGAATGTTGGCCCTGATTTTTAAAAGAAAACAGAATGCAGAACATACACTTCAAACCCATATTAGGCCTATATTTTCTAATCTCTAGACAGGAAAAACTGTATTCTGAAACATCCTCATTCAAGTTTAGGATGACTAAATTATGCAGCACATGTAGCTGTTAACTTGTAGATTTAGCACAACAAAAAACAAACAAAATGGCGTGTATATTACTGTCAGGGGAAATGACTAGATACAATCTGATCAGTGGCTTTTCACACAGCAGAAGTAGCCTACTTGCATGTAATGGGCCAGAAAGTTGGTTTGTTTAGTTATTTGCTCAACCAGATTTGAACAAGGAGGGAATATTAGAGTGACTGAATTGTCAGTAAGTTGGGCTGCATAGTTAATAGCCGTATGTCTCCGGCTGTTTGAGAGTTGCGTGAAGTAGCGACTGCGGAGCTCTACCAAGCCAGCTGCTGCTTTCATTACCGCTAATTATAACTCGCGGCACAGTCCTGCAGCAGCGGTAAAAACGCGCTATACGCGGTTGGTATCAACTACAATGTTGACATCTTTTGACGTATTTATCTGGCCGCAGCCGCTAAAAGATGCCTATTGTCGCGGTGGCCGCGCGGCGGTGTGTCACGCACCTCGACGTTTGGATACACGCAGGGTCTCTCTACGAGTATTCCACTTCGAAAGTCTACTGCATGCTTAATCTTTGGGCTTGACGGATCATTTAGAGAACGACAGAAAACACCGGCTCTACTCAATCAAACTAGCGCGTGGGCTCTCAAGCATATGACATTGTAGAAGTTGACTCAGTTGCCAAGTAACATGCACAGCAGTTAATTATCGATAAGCCTTTTAAAGAATTGGAACGTTCAGCCATATTTAGCATTGCCTCAATAACACAGGATGGAACATGAAATGTTTCTCAAGGTAAAATTAAGAGTTATGCAACTGTAATAAAACGAAATGAAATATCCTGAATTGTTTTTCCCTGCAACCCACTAAACTAATCTTGTACCCTCCTTGAGCAGTTTACGATAATATTCTATAGATCAAAGGGAATGAATATAACATGTTGTTAATACACGCCTGATTAACTTTGTTTGAACTTTGCAGCACTATCAGACAGTATAGTTGTCTTTTGAAAAAAACTCATACTTGAATTTTATTATAAAAATCAAAGCATAAACTACGAACAGCAACGTGACCTTAATCTTAACCAGAGCTAGATCCTGTAATAGCTTGTAGAACAAGCTCCAAGGTAGAACCTGCTCCTAGGTAGAACCAGCTCTGATGTAGAACCAGCTCTTAGGTAGAACCAGCACTTAGGTAGACCCAGAACCAGATTTTAGGCAGACTCAGAACCATCTTCTAGGAAAAACCAGCTCCTAGGTAGAACCAGCTCATAGGTAGACCCAGAACCAGCTCCAAGGTCGAACCAGCTCTTAGGAGGAACCAGCTCCTAGGTAGAACCAGCCTGTAGACTCAGAACCAGCTCCTAGGTAGACCCAGAATCAGCTCATAGGTGGAACCACCTTGTAGACCCAGAACCAGATCACAGGTAGAACCAGCCCCTAGCTAGACCCAGAACCAGCTCCTAGGTAGAACCAGTCCCCAGCTATAACCAGAACCAGCTCCTAGGTAGAACCAGCTTGCAGACCCCGAACCAGCTCCTAGGTAGTACCAGAACCAGCTCCTAGGTAGAACTAGCTCATAGGTAGAACCAGCCTGTAGGTAGAACCAGCTCCGAGGTAGAACCAGCTCTTAAATAGAACCAGAACCAGCTCCTAAGTAGAACCAGCTCCTAGGTAATTCCAGCTTGTAGACCCAGAACCAGCTCCTAGGTAGAACCAGCCCCTAGCTAGACCCAGAACCAGCTCCTAGGTAGAACCAGCCCCTGGCTAGACCCAGAACCAGCTCCTAGGTAGAACCAGCCCCTAGCTAGACCCAGAACCAGCTCCTAGGTAGAACCAGAACCATTTGGACTGGTTGTTTTTAAGGTTTATTTTGTTTGCTACACATTGGTCCAGTTCAGTTGCGATCATCATATTACGACAACAACACTGGTGGATATCAACCCCCCCCCTCCCTCTCTCTCTGTCTCTCTCTGTCTCTGTCTCTGTCTCTGTCTCGGTCTCTCTCTCTCTCAATTTTTTTTTTATTTCAATGCTTTATTGGCATGACTGTACACAAGTAGACAATATTGCCAATATTCTCTCTCTCTCTTTCTCTCTCAGTAGTCTCACACACAGTCAGATCTGGAGGAGTTTGTGGATATTTGGGGACTTGAAGATGTATTATGTACGGTGTATCAGGAGTCACTGGTCCTGTTTTTACTTTAGTTATGACTTATTTAAGTGCTGTGAAATGCTAATGCGATGATAAAAGACTGGTAAAGGTCTCTCTCTCTCTCTCTCTCTCTCTCTCTCTCTCTCTCTCTCTCTCTTTTTCTCTCTCTGTCTCTCTCTTTCTCTCTCTTTATGGTGGTGATGTGCTCAGGATGGAGTAGATCCGGGAAAAGCAGAGGTGTGTGTATGTTTTGTGCTTGTCTTTATTAGTGAGTGTGTGTGTGTGGTTTGTTCTTGTCTTTGGGAGTGAATGTGTGTGTGTTTTTATGCGTAAGGGTGTGTTTGTGTGTGTGTGTGTGTGTGTGAGAGTGTTTTGTAAGTGTGCGCATATTTGAATGAGAGAGGAAGTGTGTGTTACAGAGCAACAGACCGCAGTGTGACCCGCCAGAGATCCGTCTATGGTCACCATGGGAACCCCTGTACCACCCAGCAGTTTCTGGGACATTGACCCCCAGTGATGGAGGCCAATGGCGGGGGTCGAGGGCTGATGACCTCACACAGTTTGTCACTGGTCACACACACACACACACACACACACACA
>JAPMUY010004851.1:92500-95000 GCA_026901105.3 Galaxias olidus
AGGCACTCAAGGTCGCCGTACAGTAATATAAAAAACAGTTCTCATAAAAATAATAAAAATAAATAAATAAATAAAATAAAATAAGATCAAAATAAGTAGTATACAATTAAAAAGGCATGGAGCCTGCAATCAAGCATTAAAAAGCATCACGTGGGACAGTAAGCCAGCCTAAACAAATGGGTTTTGAGGTGGTTTTGGAAACAGGAAATTGAGTCCAGATTTTTGATGTCAGGGGGGAGGGAGTTCCATAGACGTGGGGCGGAGCAGCTGAAGGCTCGCGATCCCATGGTGGACAGACGAATTCGGGGGACGATCAGGTTGATGGAGGAGGTAGATCTGAGGGACCGGGTGGGAGTGTTAATATGAATGAGGTCAGACAGGTATGGAGGGGCTAGATTGTGGATGGCCTTGAATGTATGGAGGAGGATTTTGAAATTTATTCTGTATTTGATGGGAAGCCAGTGGAGTTGGAGCAGAACGGGGGTGATGTGACAGATGGCAGGGGTTTTGGTGATGATGCGTGCGGCAGCGTTCTGGACTAATTGCAGTTTATGGAGGAGTTTGTGGGGGAGACCGAAGAGGAGGGAATTGCAATAGTCCAAGCGGGAAGTGACAAGAGAGTGTACCAGGACTGCAGTGGTGTTGGGAGTGAGTGAAGGGCGGAGGCGGTTGATGTTTCGGAGGTGGAAGTAGGCGGACCGGATGGTGTTGTTGATGTGGGTGTGAAATGATAGGGTGCTGTCGAGGACAACACCCAGACTCTTAACCTGGGGGGAGGGGGAAACCGAGGAGTTGCCGATGGTGAGGGTAAAACTGGGGAGTTTGCTGAGTGTGGACTTGGAGCCAATGAGGACTACCTCTGCTTTATTATCGTTTAATTTGAGGAAGTTTGAGGTGAACCAGGATTTGATTTCCTGTAGGCAGGCACAGAGGGAGGAGGGTGGGAAGGTGGAAGAGGGTTTGGAGGAAACATAGAGCTGGGTGTCGTCCGCGTAACAGTGGAAATGGATATTGTGTTTGCGGAAGATCAGACCAAGTGGAAGGAGGTAGATGATGAATAGGATGGGGCCAAGGACGGAGCCCTGGGGAACACCGGATGAAAGGGGGGAGGGGTGGGATGTGAATGATTTTAATTGAATGAACTGAGTGCGGCCAGATAGATAGGAGTGGAACCAGTCTAAGGGTGTGTGTGATAGTCCAATGGAGGCTAGTCTGTCGAGGAGAATGGAGTGGGAAATGGTGTCGAAGGCCGCGCTCAGATCGAGGAGAATGAGAATGGATAGTAGTCCAGAATCAGCTGCCATCAGGAGGTCATTAGTGATTTTTATGAGGGCTGTTTCGGTACTGTGACGGGGGCGGAAACCGGATTGGAACTGTTCATATAGATTGTTACTGGAGAGGTGAGCCTGAATTTGTAATGATACTGTCTTTTCCAGGATTTTTGAGAGAAATGGCAGGTTGGAGATGGGACGAAGGTTATTTGCAATGTTTGGGTCTAAACCAGGCTTCTTTATTAGGGGAGTAACAGCAGCGGATTTGAAAGAAAGTGGGACAGAACCAGAGGTGAGGGAGGAATGAATGATGGCTGTTATCAAGGGTAACAGGGAGGGGAGGGAGGCTATAACCAGGGAGGATGGCAGGGGGTCAAGTTGGCAGGAGGATGGCTTGGAGGTCCGAATGAGTTTGGCTAGATCAGTGGCAGAGGGGAGTTGGAAGCAGGAGAGACGTGCAAAGAGCGGGGGATGGGGGACAAAAGGAGGTGGACCAGATGTGTGAGGGGTCAGTTGTTGGTGGATGGTGGCTATTTTGGAGTTGAAACATGACATCAGGGAGTTGCAATGCTCATTGGAGTAAAAGTGTGGGGGGAAAGAATCAGGGGGGCGTAGTGAATTGTTGACCAATGAGAACAGGGCCCTGGAGTTCCCAGCACCCGCAGTGATTTTATCGGTGAAATATTGGGTTTTGGCTGAGGAGAGGGCGTCTTTGTAATGAAGGATATGGGCATGGTGCATCTGTTTGTGTATGGTGAGTCCGGTTTTCCTGAAAAGCCGCTCCAGCTGACGTCCTTTGGCTTTCAGCAGATGTAAGTGAGGGGAGAACCAGGGGGCAGAGTGGGGGAATGAGACAGTCTGAGTTTTGAGGGGGGCAAGTGTGTCCAGTAGGGTTTGGAGACTGTCGTTGTAATGACAGGCGAGCTGATCCGGGGTGAATGGGGGGTTGATGATCGGGAAGCAGTCAATGCCTTTTGTGAGATCGGCTATGTTAATATTTTTGATATTGCGGAAGGACATGATACGTGATTGTTTGGTTTTGGATAGCGTCAAATTTAAATTAAATGAAACAAGCATGTGATCAGAGATGGGGAGATCAACAGCAGAACCGTTTAGAGGAGTGACACCAGAGCAACAGACCAAGTCCAAAATATGACCTTTAGAATGTGTAGGGAAATCAATAGATTGTTGGAGACCAAAACTGTCCAGGCAAGAGATAAAGTCCTTAG
>JAPMUY010004851.1:100000-102500 GCA_026901105.3 Galaxias olidus
ACCTTCGCTGATTGGCTGTTGGTCTCTGGTCTGGTTTCTTTGTTAGACTCATTCAATGGGGAGACACTTGCTTTGGAGATTAGTCTAAACACCTGTTTTATTCTCTCTCTGTCCCTCTCTCTCTCTCTCTCTCTCTCTCTCTCTCTCTCTCTCTCTCTCTCTCTCTCTCTCTCCTTCCCTCTCTCTCTTCATCTATCTCTCTTTCTCCAACTCTATCTATATATCTTCCTCTCTGTCCATCTCTCTCTTCCCCCTCTTTTATCTCCCCCTCTCTTCCTTTTCTCTCTTTCTCTCCTTCTCTGTCCATCGCTCTCACTTCCTCTCCCTCTCTCTTACTCCTTCTCTCTCTCGCTCTCTTTCTCTCTCTGCCCATCTGTCTTTCTTCCTCTTCCTCTCTTCCTCTCCCTCTCTGTTCATCTCTTTCATCCCCCTCTTTATTTCTTCCACTCTTTCTCTCCCTCTCTGTCCATCTCTTTCTGTCCGTCTAGCTGACCGTTGAGGAGTTCGACACAGCGGAGGTCCTCTAGGAGGTTTCCCTCTTCCTCCTCCTCCTCCTCCTCCTCCGTCATGGACCTGAAGGAGAGGAGGCACCGCTCTCTGACCCGGGGCCGCGTGGGCGGCGGCGGGGGCCCCCAGAAAGACTCCCACCCGTACGCCAGCGCCTCGCTGGAGGCTCCTGAGGACTGCCGCGTGCCCACCCAGAAGTCCTACAGCTCCAGCGAGACCCTCAAGGCCTTCGACCAGGAGCAGAGGCTGCACTACGCCGGCCTCGTGTCTGACCTGGTGCACCACGAGGCGGACGAGTACTCCAGGCGAGGTGGGTGTCTGAGAACAGGGCCTTCCAATGAGGAGCGCCCGCTCTCTTTGCCCCTCTCTTTCTCTCTCTTTTCTTCTCTCTCCTTTTTTTTCCTCTTTTCTCTCTCTCTCTCTCTCTCTCTCTCTCTCTCTCTCACTCTCTCTCTCTCTCACTCTCTCTCTCTTTCTCCGGTTCTTCCTATAAAGTGGTTTTAACACGTTTCTGTTACTTGAGTGAACCAGTTTCCCTTCACTCACCGTCACACTCACTCTCCCGTTCTTGCAACACACAGAAAGAAACAGTAATAGAGTAATATAGTGTATTTTATAATGTGTTTATTTTGTATTTTATTATTACTATAATTATTACTATATCTCTTTGAAAGCAGTGCCCTGTTCACTAGGAACAAGTTTAAAATAAAGTAAGAAAAAAATAAATACATTAAAATGATCCAGATGTGTTTGGATCCAGTCCTGGATTTACAGTCCACTTCACGCCCCGCAGTCGGTCCTCCATAGAGGGGCTCAGATCAGCACACCACTCTGTCAGCCCAGTCAGACCGTGGAGGAGTCTCCTTTGGCCTCTGGGCTGCTCCGGGGCGATTTCAGGCCACGGCCGCCACAGAGCCCAGGACCACCCACGTCTTTTTGGGACACTTATCCCGGCCTCAGTGGAGGTCCTGTGGACTCTGAGGGGGACGAGACTTTGGCCAGGTGCCAAGCCCTTCATGTGTGTGTGTGTGTGTGCCTCACTAGCACTCCAAACGATGTGTGTGTCACCCTCACTAGCACTCCAAACGATGAGTGTGTCACCCTCAGTAGCACTCCAAACGATGAGCGTGTCACCCTCAGTAGCACTCCAAACAATCTGTGTCACCCTCTGTAGCACTCCAAACAATGTGTGTGTCACCCTCACTAGCACTCCAAACGATGCTCTCTGCATCTAACCCGGCGTCGCCAGGGAGTCCGGTCGAGTAGCACTCCAGTTCAAATCTCAGTAAAAAGTCCCAAAAACAACAACAATTTGAAGAATAAAACATTAACTAGTTATGACAATTAAAAAATAAAATGAAAAAATAAAAAAATGTAAAAATAAATAAATATATATACATATATATATATATATATATATATATATATATATATATATATATATATATATATATATGCAAAAAAAACATGAAGGATTTAGCAAATAAAATGAGTTCCACTGTGCTTTGTCTGCCTGCAAGGGCGCCATAGCAACCATGGAACTGAATATATAATGTCGTTCACACATCGATATGACATACATATTGATCCATACAACAATAGTAAACAATGTGTAACCATTAACATGGCCGTGCACTACAATACATAAGTAATGAGACGCCTATGAACGCAGGCTGTAGCTGGAGGGGAGTGGACGATAGCCGCTGTAAAGAACCGTCTCTGCTGTCCCCGAGTCAGTGTGCGTTCCGCCTTCGCCTTCACCGTGTCTGATCTACATCATCTAGCTCTGTGTCTGCTCCGGGCGCTTCCCGCAGCCTCTTTCTCATCAACTTCCTGGTTCCCCGGTGGGCGAGCTGGCCGACAGGCCGATAGGTCAGCTCTGAAGGCCTATAGGATAGCTTTCAAGTCGTTTGTGCGTGTATCTGTGTGTGATGCAAATCTGCAAGTGTGTGTGTAGGTGTGTGTGTGTGTGTGTGTGTGTGTGTGTGTGTGT
>JAPMUY010004851.1:110000-112500 GCA_026901105.3 Galaxias olidus
TAAGAGATCTGTCATAATAAAGCTGCTTCTAACATGCCATTGGTTTTTCCATTTGCGGCGTAAGCGGGATTGATTTCCTCGTCGTGCTGCGCGCCCCTCACCGATCCGTCAGCGTTAGGGGGGGCGTTCTGAGCCGCCCCGCCGCCGCCGCTGGCTACCCGCTCACGGATAGGACCTGGCTCGCTAACAGGACGCCATGACACCTGTTTACTTCTTTACTCTTTTTTTTTTTCTTTTTCTTTTTTACGTTGTTCACGGTGTGCCAGATGTTTGCGTACACGCAGTCCACACACTCATGGGCAGACGCTGGTGACGTGTGTGTGTGTGTGTGTGTGTAGGGACACAGATATACGCACACGCTCGCACACACAGACACAAACACACAGCAAGGTTATGTTGATGTGTGTGTGTGTGTGTGTATGTGTGTTGAAACACACATATACACAGACACACATGCAGTGACAGTGAATAATTGTTTGGCTGCTTGGTTTGTGATTTTTGACGTAGTGTGATTGATAGATACCTAGAATAGCTCTTTGTCTCGTTACTATGGCGTCGCTATGAGCGTATATGAGACTATACATGTGGCTATGAATAAGTGCCTGTCATTGAATATGTGAAAATGAAAATGTTAGACCTTCTCATGAAATATGTGAATATAAATACGTTAGTCCTGCTCATGAAATATGTGAAAATAAAAATGTTAGTCCTCTCATGGAATATGTGACGATGCATAATGTTGTTATTCGCGGGATAATATTTTGACAGTGGAACGGAGGGTTGTACTCTGTGCTCATCATTTGTGTGTGTCACTGTTAAAAGTTCTATATAAACTGAAGAGTGGTGGAGAAAATATCCCATATCTTCAGCACTACCGTGTCAATTATATTATGAATAGAACTGCTTGCACTTACAGGACTTTCTGACTGTTTGCTAAAGAGTGTGTGTACGTCTCTTGTTTTTTTTCTGTTTTGTTTTGCTCCCTCAGCCATGGTGAAGTATTCTCCTGTCTTCCTGCGCTACTTTGTCTCAGGTATGGACTAGTCTTTAGCATTAGCGTTAGCTAAATGTAGTATTTGAAACACTAGTCGCATTAGAAACCACTAGCTTAACTAATAATAGCATACATATTAATTGCAACTAGTAGCATTAGCTAAACAAGTTGCATTAGCTATACCAGTAGCTTTAGGTGAATATGTAGCATTAGCTACTCTTGTGGCGTTAGCTGTACCAGTAGCATTAGCTACACGTGTCACATTATTCTCACTAGTAGCATTAGCTCCAATAGTAAAATTATCTGAAGAAGTAGCAATAGCTTCTCGTCGTGTCCTTGTAGCATAGCACCTTCAGAGCTTTGGCTAGCTTTAGTTTTTCCTGTCACGTGCCATTATATCTGGTTCTCTTTGGGCCGTTTTCTTTGCTACTGTAGTCTCTTAACGTAGTTGATTAACTATTACTCTCTTCCTGTTTTATGCCAGTAGAGTTCTATGTTGAACATTCTAAAGTCTCTGGTCAGTCTGCTAACGGAGCCTCTTAGTTTATTATATACAGGTATATATATATATATATATATATATTAGTTTATTATATACAGTTATATATATATATATATATATATATAGACTTTGAATAGTTATATACTGTAGTCTTTTCCCTGTTTTGTTCAGTTTTAGTTAAGTTTCATTTTTTTATCATCTCTGCCAGCTGCTTTGTAGTCATCATGTTTGAAAGCAGCATCATATTTGTTTTTCTTATCAAACAGCGCGTTGACGTTAGCACAGCATTTTCTCCAGCCGCCGTTGAGCATCCCAGCAGACATTTGGAATCCTATCTGATTGTGTCTGATGAGTCACCACTGACCTCGACCCACACAGCTGTTTCAGCTCAAAAACACAGAGTCAGAGTCTCTATCTCTATCTCTCAGTCTCTCTTTCTCTCTCTTTATCTCTATCGCTCTATCTGCTCGCTCTCTTTGGCTCTTTCTTTCTCTCTTACTTTCTCTCTCTCTCCCTCTTTCTCTCTTTCTCTCTCTCTCTCTCTCTCTCTCTCTCTCTCTCTCTCTCTCTCTCTCTCTCTCTCTGTATCTCTTTTTCTCTCTCCCATCCATACCCTCACCTTCCACCCCACACCAGTTAATTCATTATATCAGAACTTTTTGGTGGTTTTTATTTTATTTTTATTTTTTTAGGTAAGGAGGGGGGTAACTTACTTCCCCCCTTTTTGTCCAATTGCTGATTGTGAGCGATTCCACGTCACTCATTTAAAGAAAGCAGAGAAAGTAATTGGTTGTGCATCCCTTTTCCCTTAATTGCTTTTTACTCGGTTTCAATTTAATTGGGTTGCAGCAGTGTTTATTGATCTTATTTGATAGGCTTTAATTTGGATAATTTTATATATTTATTTTGGGACGTGACGACTTAGTTTGTCTCAACACTGCACTGCACCACACTCCGTTCCAGTATACTCCGGTCCAGTATACTCCGGTCCAGTACCCTCCGGT
>JAPMUY010004851.1:122500-125000 GCA_026901105.3 Galaxias olidus
TGCACACACACACTCCCTCAAACACACACACACACTCCCTCAAAACACACATATACACATTCTCAAAACGCACACATACACATACACACACACACACACACACACACACACACAAACACCCACTGACACACACAGACACACGCATGCGCACACACGCACAAACACACACACACACACACACACACACACACACACATTCACTCCTCAGTGTGATGCCATAGGTTAACGTGGATCGCCGTGGAGACAGGGCTTATGTAATCACTGCATATAACTGGATTTCCTCATCATGGACTTCAAAGCAAGTTGTGTGTTTTTTCGTATGCTAAGTCTACGTGTGTGTGTATGTGTGTGTGTGTGTGTGTGTGTGTGTGTGTGTGTGTGTGTGTGTCAAAATGGGTCCAGTCAATGTGTGTGTGACAGAGCTCTATTTTCAGAAGAACATTGTTCTGCAAAATAAAAACCCTCAATACCCGTCAATACTATTTATTTACAGTTTGTTCAATTGCTAACAAGCATTGGTCAAAACTGAAGTCACATTGTCAAAACTCTTCACACAGTCAGCAAAACAGAAGTCTATGTGGAACAAACTGTGAATCACTTTTCATTGCTTTCACACAAACTGCATTCAGTGACCACAATCACCAAAATGCATGAACTCCTTTCTCAGTCAGAGTCCACAAACTACAAAACACTATACTTCTGCAGCACATTTTTCAAATGCCAACACACTTTGTTCAAAACAGTTAAAAACACAATCAAAACAGAATGATGAAAAAAAAATTCTGCTGCAGCCAAATGTAAATCTATAGAAAATATAATCAAAATATTGACAATAAAATTAAATAATAATTATTCCAAACACAGCTGAGTGCAGTTTACAGCTGGCAACCTACCCAGGTGACCTCTGTTTGGCCTCATTGCTCATGGCAAGCAGATAAAAGGGGATAGCTTCTGAATGGCTTTTTTGAAAATATGGAACAAAGTGGACAGGTTGGTGTAGAGAGAAGAGTGGCAGGGTGAGGGAGAAGAGGAAGAAGAGGAAGACCAAGAACTGTGGTCTCTGATGAGATAAGGGCCACAATTATTGACAGGGTTGGATCAGACATTCTAAAAGATTCTTCCCAAGGTGCATTGCCAGAGAAGACACATGCTGTGATGTTGATGAAAACATGTGGCCAAATGCAGAAGAGAGGGAGTGAATATGTTATACATTAAGTACTGTGAATCACTATGCCACGATATAGAAAACATAAATGTAACTGAAGCAAATTGCTGCATTGCTGATTCATTCTTGATTCAATATACAATAATTTAGTACTCTCAATAAAGTGCAAAGATCTTATTCTATAATAAAATACTGATTTGTCTGAAAATAAATCATTCAGAATATAAAGAAAAAATGTCTTTTGTGTAATGCTCTTTGTTGGTAGCATTTTGTAGTTCAGTGTGCTAAGAGTGACAGTGTTTGCTTCCTGAGTGAGACTTGTTGCCAGTGTTGTGGATGAATGAGCTCATTTCGAGACAGTTATGATGTGTTTTGTTTGTGAGAAAGAGTTTTGGAGGTGAGATGAACTGTTTAGCTGAGATGCATGTTTGTAATGCAGACTGTGTGAAGAGTTTTGAAAAAGTAGTTTCAGTATTGACCAATGCTTGTTAGCAATTGAAAAAAATTGTAAAAACCCTTGGTGTGTGTGTGTGTGTGTGTGTGTGTGTGTGTGTGTGTGTGTGTGTGTGTGTGTGTATGTGGTTCAATAGCTGCACTATTAGGCTCTGGTTGAAGTTCCACAGAGTCAAATCCATTCTCCACTCTCTAACCCTGGAACTGAGCAAGGTCTTTGACTGCATCGCCTCATAAAAACTGATTTAGTGTGTGTGTGTGTGTGTGTGTTTGTGAGTGTTGGTTGTGGTGTGTGTGTGTGTGTGTGTGTGTGTGTGTGTGTGTGTGTGTGTGTTTGGATTATCATCAGGACAGTCCGTGTCTTCTGTCTTAATTAGTGAATCGGACGGGGAGGGAGGGGCTATATATAATTCTCTAACTCTATCTCCCTCTTTCTATCACTCTCTCTTTCCATCTCTCTCTCTCTATCTCTTCCTCTCTCTATCTCTCTCTCTATCTCTTCCTCTATCTCTCTCTCTATCTCTTCCTCTCTCTTTCTCTCTCTCTCTCACTCTCTCTCTCTCTCTCTCTCTCTCTCTCTCTCTCTATCATTCTTTTTTATTAAATAACCCAGTGTAGCTCTCCTACAATCAATGGTCCGACCCGTTCACCCCCGCGGGCGATCGATGGGTCGGCCCATTCCACTGGCCCCTGACAGTTGTCATCGGCAACGGCTCCCTGGCCGGCGACCTTTGAACTGACCTCTGACCCAAACAGCAGGAGGGGCAGTGATGCTGTGGATGGTCTCCACTGAGTGGTATCTGTTGCTGAGGGAGAGTGGATACAGAGGGGCGTGGCTCTGAGACACTTAAAGGGTTACTTCACCTTCACTGTTCTAAAACA
>JAPMUY010004851.1:135000-147500 GCA_026901105.3 Galaxias olidus
TGTGTGTGTGTGTGTGTGTGTCCCCTCTCTCGTGAGGATCACCTCTAAAGGTTAACTAGTCTTTTCTTAAGCCTTCAACAGCTTGCTGACAAATGACCATGTTCAATGCCCTGCAGTACCAAGGAACGCTCACGCACTCCTCCCTCTCTGTCTCTCCATCTCTTTGTCTCTCTCCCCCCTCTCTATTGCCGTCTCTCTCTTTATCTTCCCTCAATCTACATCTCCCCCTTCTCTCTCTTTCTTTCTGTTTCTCTCTCTCTCTCTCTGTCCCTCCATCTAAATGTCCCCCTTTGCTTTCCCTCACTCTCTCTGTTTCGCTTTCTATCACCTCCCTATCACACATATCTTTTTCTCTCCATCTCTCTCTCTCTCTCTCACTCTCTTTATCTCTCTCTTCTCTCTCTCTCTCTCTCTCTCTCTCTCTCTCTCTCGCTCTCTCAACATACCTCAGTCTCTCTCTCTATATCTGTCCAAAATACCTCAGTCTCTCTCTCAGTTTATCTCTTTCCCTATTTCTCTCGCGCGTTCTCTCTCTCTCTCTTTATCTTTCTCTCTCTGCATACCCTCCTCCTCCCTCCTCCCTCTTTTCTATGACCTTTTCATTCTCAGTTTCTCCCTACTTGCTACACCCCAATCTCTTGTCAGCTTTCTGCTAACTGCATTCCTCCTCCCCTATCTCTTCTCCTTCTCCCTCCCCCTCTCCTCTGTCCCTTCCTCTCTCCCTCTCTCCTCTCTCTCCCTCTCCTCTCTTCCTCAATCCTCTTCTCCTTCTCCATCCCCTTCTCTCCCCCACTATCCTACTCTCCTCCTTCCCCCTTTCCTCTTCCTCTCCTCCCCTCTCCTCCCTCCCCCTCTCCTCCTCTCCACTCTCTGCTTACTATATATATTCTCCTCCTCCGTCTGGTCCTCCTTCTTTCTCTCCTCTTCTCTCTCTCTCTCTCTCTCTCTCTCTCTCTGTCTCTCTCCCTCTTTACCCTCTGTAGCTGATATAGATGTGTATGTACTTACACCAATGTGCCAGCTGTAATGATACTGAGTGGCGTTGATAAATAACCCACCTCCATGGAATAGGACTCAGTGTGTGTGTGTGTAAATGTGTAACATCATATGTGCCTATTGTGTCCAGGCTCACGTGTGTGTGTGTGTGTGTGTGTGTGTGTGTGTGTGTGTGTGTGTGTGTGTGTGTGTGTGTACATGATAGAGTATTACAAGGTGTTGTCAAGAAAAAGCAATTTGTTTCTGTCTGCGCTGTGTTTTTTATCATGACAAATGGTTGCTGTAGCCCCTGCGTCTCCTCCTCTTCCTCCTCCTCCTCCTCTTCCTCCACCTTATTCTCTTCCTCCTCCTTCTTCTACCTTCACCTCCTCCTCCCAATCCGTCCTCTCCTCTTCCTTTTTCTCCTCCTCCACCTCCTCCTCCTCCCAGTCTTCCCTCTCCTCTTCCTCCTCCTCTTTTCTCTTCCTCTCTGCTGAAATCAGCCGCATGGCTAAATCATCCAGGTCTTAATATGATGGAGTGATGCCTGTGTGTCACGAGCCACTACGAGAAACAGGCAGTGAGGTGTGTTTGGACGATGCATGTGTGTGTGTGGGTCGTGTGAGTGTGTAAGTGGAGTGTGTGTGTGTTTGTGTCTGTTTATGTGTGGTGTGTGTGTGTGTGTGTGTGTGTGTGTGTGTGTGTGTGTGTGTGATGCGTAACGTCTGCGGCCGCCCTTCCCATGAATAGGAAAGCAGGTGAGCGAGGGAGGAGTGGTGGCTTGTGTCAGGGAGGGGTCAGCCCTGACGAACGGGTTGCTGCTTGCTGCACCCTCCCACACCCAGTCACCACTCAACAACCCACCTCACCCCCACACACCCCCGCACACCCCCGCACACCTCCACCCCCCAAACTCTCCCTTGTGCCCTAGCACCTGCCTGACGCAAGACTAGATATCTGCAGGAAAAAAACGTCAATGTATTGTTTTCTAAAGATAGTGCTTCCTCGCTTTGGTTAATGACATCTGAATCATTACACAAGTATTATATAATTTTCTTTTTCATATATTTTGTTCTCGTTTATCAGTTTCACCTTGCGGGTTCATATCCATGCATGTTCCCTATGACCTGTTTGTTCTACGTATTGGTATTTTAAAAATATTAAAATCAGTTGGCTTAGTAATAAACATGGTTATACTGTATGTTTAATAAGAACACCCCCCCCCCCCTCCCCTCCCATGATCGTGTCATGGCGAACCCTCGGTTCAGCACGAAATTATGTTTTCATCTGGGTGGAGAAAAAAATATATCAGTACATCAGAAGATTGTAGGATTGAAGATGAATTTAACAGAATGTGTAAGAACGTGCATTCATCATCATATTCAGTAGGGCTTAGTCATATCCCAGTTTGTCTGTGTATTTGTGAGGTTATAAATTGTATGAGTTATATTCGTAGCTGGACTTTTATAACAATTGAAAGTCTTATTTTTATGAACTTTATTCACAGCTGGACTTACTAAAGCACTAAAAAGTCTCTATTTTTACCTACATGTATAGATGGACTTGCTGAAGAATGAATAGTGTGTGAACACTTTGAACAGCACACCTCTTATTTGTCCATTCATTCTGTCAATCATCAGTTTCTTCAAGGACTGTCAGAATCCCATCCTCTACCTAGCAACGCAACACCTGGTGAATTTGATTGGTTTGATTTCATTCCTGGTCAGTCAACATGAAGATCTGAATTGGGGGGAGGGGGATGGGGTGTGGTTGGAGGGGTTGGGTGGGATTTACCGATCACACACACATACACACACGCACACACACACACACACACACACACACACACACACACACACACACACACACACGCACACACACACTAGGCTCTCTGGAACTCGCTTGTTAATTTATGACTGGCCAGGGTGATTATGCCGTTATGAATATTCCTTTATTAACGCTCGCCAGGTTTTGTGGATGTAGGCTCTTTGCGTTTCCTGGTGGGAAAACGCTCCTGGGATTCGTGACATGGAAATGGCTGCCCTGCCCGCCTGCCGCATTGTCCTTTGCACCTCTCTCTCTCTCTGCTCTCTCTCTCTCTCTCTCTCTCTCTCTCTCTCTCTCTCTCTCTCTCTCTCTACCTGCCCCCCTCGCTCCTTCCCTCCCTCTCTCTCTTTCACACAATCTCTTTGTCTCTCAGCTTCCCTTCCTCCCTCCCTCCCTCCCTCCTCTTTTTTTGCCCTCTCTGCATTCCTCTGTTTTCACCCCCATGCTGTTTCCCCTGCTCCCTTTGTCCTTCCCTCGCTCTCTCACTTCTCTCGTTTCCCTATCTATCTATCTCTCTCTCTCTCTCTCTCTCTCTCTCTCTCTCTCTCTCTCTCTCTCTCTCTCTCTCTCTCTCTCTCTCTCTCTCTCTCTCTCTCTCTCTCTCTCTCTCTCTTCCTCTCTCTCTCTCTGTCTCTCTCTCTCTCTCTTTCTCCTGTGTCATTTCTCTCCTCTCGCCGGACGACATTTCTACCCCATTTCCAATTCTGTTCTATTACACCACCTTCTCTCTCTCTCCTCTCTCTTTATCTCTCTCTCTCTCTCTCTCTCTCTCTCTCTCTCTCTCTCTCTCTCTCTCTCTCTCTCTCTCTCTCTCTCTCTCTCTCTCTCTCTCTCTCTCTCTCTCTCCCTCTCCCTCTATCTTTCCCCCCCTCTCTCTCCCTCCGTTCTCACGCTCCATCCTCCCTTCTGTTTTCATACAGCTTTATCTACCATTAGCCTCTCTCACTGTGTCTCTGCCTCGCTCTACCATAGCCTCTCTCACTGTGGCTCTACCTCGCTCTACCACTAGTCTCTCTCACTGTAGCTCTACCTCGCTCTACCACAATCCTCTCTCACTGTAGCTCTACCTCGCTCTACCACAAGCCTCTCTCACTGTAGCTCTACCTCGCCCTACCATAGCCTCTGACTGTAGCTCTACCTCGCTCTACCACAAACCTCTCTCACTGTAGCTCTACCTCGTTTTACCACAAGCCTCTCTCACTGTAGCTCTGCCTTGCTCTACCATTGCCTCTAACTGTAGCTCTACCTCGCTCTACCACAAGCCTCTCTCACTGTATCTCTACCTTGCTCTACCACAAACCTCTCTCACTGTAGCTCTACCTCGCTCTACCATAGCCTCTAACTGTAGCTCTATCTCGCTCTACCACAAACCTCTCTCACAGTATCTCTACCTCGCTCTACCACAAGCCTATCTCACTGTAGCTCTACCTCGCCCTACCATAGCCTCTAACTGTAGCTCTACCTCGCTCTACCACAAACCTCTCTCACTGTAGCTCTACCTCGTTCTACCACAAGCCTCTCTCACTGGAGCTCTGCCTCGCTCTACCATTGCCTCTAACTGTAGCTCTACCTCGCTCTACCACAAGCCTCTCTCACTGTATTTCTACCTCGCTCTACCACAAACCTCTCTCACTGTAGCTCTACCTCGCTCTACCATAGCCTCTAACTGTAGCTCTACCTCGCTCTACCACAAACCTCTCTCACAGTATCTCTACCTCGCTCTACCACAAACCTCTCTCACTGAAGCTCTACCTCGCTCTACCATAGCCTCTAAGTCTCTCTCCCTTTCTCTATCTCTACTTCTTTCAATCTTTCAATCTATTTCTCTTATCTCTCTCTCTTTACCTTTCTTTCTCCTTCTGTCTTTACCTAACTCCTCTCGATTTGTATCTTTCTAAATATCTATCTTTATCTTTCACTGTCTCTCTCTTTACTTCTCACTACCTTTACCTATCTCTTTCTTTCTCTTTTGTTCTCTCTCTCTACCTCTCTCTATACCTCTCTTTCACTATTTCTACCTCTATCTAGCTCTAGCTTGACCTCTCTCTACCCTTCTCTTCTCATCTTTCATGCTTTCTCTCACTCTCTCTGTCTCTCTCTCTCTCTCTCTCTACTTTTCTCTTTGTCCTAACCTGTTTCATTCTCTGATTCTCTATCTTTCTCTAGCATTATTCTCTCTCTCTCTCTCTCTCTCTCTCTCTCTCTCTCTCTCTCTCTCTCTCTCTCTCTCTCTCTCTCTCTCCCTCTCCCTCTATCTGATTCGCTGGCTTTGCTTCGTTGGCTGCCCCTCCTCTCTCTCTCCTCCTCCTCCTCTCCTCCTCCCTCCCTGGCTGAGCTGTGCAGTTTCCCTGCTGCCTCTGGTGAGTGTGCTCTCAGTCTCCTCCTGGCGCGCTACGAGCATGGAGCTTAGGTCCGCCGCGCTCCTTCTCTCTCCGACTCTCCTCCTCCTCCTCCTCCGACTCTCCGCCGCGCTCCGCCGCTCTCCTCCCGCTGCCTCTCTCCTCCCGTCCCCCTCTTTGACGCCGTGACGGACTGACACACAGGGAGCGAGGGAACGAGGGAGACGGACGAGAGGAGAAGAAAGCCGAAGCGGGAGGCAGCGCTCCAGGACGCCGGCGAGTGGAGTCACGGCAACCAGAACGTTTGGTTCGCTCTTCCCCGTTGTCAGCGCGGCCGGCCGGGTGGGCGGGTGGGGGGGGGACTGGGGTACGGTGCTCGACTCGGCTCCGTAGCGCTGCGTGCGCGCGCGTGTGTGTGTGTACTCTCCAGAGGAATTCTCTCTGACTTGGCGCGTGGATCGCCTCTTACGGACCCTATCACACACGAACAGGAGCGAGGGAGGAAAGAAAGGAGGGAAGGAGAGAAACGTGGAAAAGAAGAGTGGATAACGATAAACAGAGGAACATCTTTGAAACACCGAGGAGAGAAAAAAAGACAGAACATTCTATATTTCCCAGGATTGTCCTTCTTATTGAAAGGAGAAAGTAACGGAAAGTGAAAGGGGGATCTATAGGAGTGGAGAGAAGAAGGGAAGAGAAGAGGGAAGGAGAGAGGGATAAGTGGGAGAAAGAGAGGAGAGAGAGGAGCGATGCATCACGGAGGTGTGAACACAGGGAGAGCTAAGACTCTCTCTCATGACACAGGTAAGGAGACGGAGTCTGACACACACACACACACACGCACGCACGCACACACACACACACACACACGCACAGATACAGACACACGCTCACACACACACACACCCACACACACAGATTCACAGAGACATACACACACACACACACACACACACACATACATACACTCACACTAACACGCACACACATACACACACGGACGGACAGCCACACACAGAGATACACACACACACACACACACACACACACACACACACGCATGCATGCACACACACACACATACACGAACACACACACACACACACACACACACACACACACACAGACACTCACACACACTCACAACTCCCCAGGCGTCACTGCAGGGAACAATGGGTGGTCTCATGCATAACTCATGGCAAATTGCTACAGTTCACTCGGTATGTACTGGTGACAACACACACACACACACACACACACACATACACACACACTCACACACACACACACACACACACACACATACTCACAGATACACACACACATACACACACATACACACACACACTCACACACACTCGCCGTTTTTTCTGCAAACCGTGTGTCCTGTACACTTAACAGGAAACCCATATGTAGTGTCAGATAGTTTAATAGCATCTCTGGCTTTACTGTAATGCTGCTGAGCCTTCTGTGTGTGTGTGTGTGTGTGTGTGTGTGTGTGTGTGTGCGTGCGTGCGTGCGTGCGCGCGTGCGCGTGCGTGTGTGTGTGTGTCTGCTTATTCCCTCTGTTGAGTGTCAAGGGGTATGGGTCTGTGTGATCAAACGGCGCTCATGTAAACGTTCTCCGCTTTGAAGTGCATTTGAAGCTGTGCTCTGCACCGCAGAGTCTGTGTTTGTGTGTGTGTGTTGCACGTTCACGGCCTCGTGATTGACAGTTATAGCGGTGATTGGCGGGCAGCGTGCGATGCTTAACCCCGCCTACCACGAATCCAGGAGGTAGTAGTTTAATCATTCCTACTTAATAATGATCTTTTTAATAATAGGTTTGAATATGATGGTTCCGGCTTTTTCCCCCTGTTGACTGGAGCATTCTCCCACGTTTAGATCCGATGATATACCAAAGTGGCCTCGGAATGCCGTCGTCGTGAACCATTTGTGGGAATGTTTGCTTGCGTTTGTCAGATCATTGTGTTTGACCCAGAGGGTCAGTGTGTGTGTGTGTGTGTGTGTGTGTGTGTGTGTGTCTGCTTGTCGTGCGGCTGTGGGTGAGATGCTTGCGGGTCTCCACGGCAACGAAACACATTGTGACAGAACTGAAGTCTGCCTCATGGCACACAAAGAGACCCCCCCCCCCACACACACACACACACACACTCACGCACATACACCACACGCACACACAAACGCACACACTTACACACACACACACGCACCCACATATGCACACGTGCACACACATACACAGACACACACACAGAGACAGCAGAGAAACAGTCATTATCACATTACAAATCCATCGTTAAGTGGGCTTGTCTTTGATGAAGGCATTACGTTACTCATGCATCACTCACAATGGAGCAAATAAGAAAAATTTATAAAAGGATGTACTGCAAGGCCAATGCAGTTTGTAGAGACACACACAGACGCACACACACAGACACACACACACACACACACGCACACACACACAAAGACACACACACACACACGGACACACACACCAACAAGCGACAGGATAAATAATATAAAATTTTCTCTCGTTGTGTCCTGAAAGTGATTGACAGGCCGGCAGGGGGAAATGAGCCCCGGTCACCATGGTGACTGATTAGTAGGTTGCTGATTGGTTGCTTTTTTTGCGCAGACAGGTGACACACGGTTCTTGAGTTAGCGACCGGCTGGTCCCATTGGCACACACACACACACACACACACACACACACACACAAGCACAATGTAGCAGTAATCTAAAGACGATGCCAGTACAATGACGCCGTAACATGGGGCTGTTCAAGGAGAACATTGTGAGCTAAATTCACACAGCTTCTCCACTATTCAGACTATGGTGGATTTAACCCTCTCTATTCAACCTGCTCCTCCATACACCTTTTATAAGCCTACACACACACACAGACACACACACACACACACACACACACACACACACAGACAGACAGATAGACAGACAGACACACACACACACACACACACAGTGGGGGCTCTGCTGCTTGTCATGCTGATTATGTAGCTTCAGGGCATGTGAGAGAGGGAAAGGTGTGAGCAGATCCATCTGCACACACACACACACACACACACACACACACACACACACACACACACTGGCGTGTGTATGTGTGTGTGTGTGTGTGTGTGTGTGTGTGTGTGTCTGTGTCTATGTGTGTGTGTGTGTGAGAGCTATCATACTGTGGACACCTGCCCTACCTCCATGCTCCACTCTCGTTTCCGCGACCTGCCAACACGATGTATGTCCTCCGTGTGTGTGTGTGTGTGTGTGTGTGTGTGTGTGTGTGTGTGTGTGTGTGTGTGTGTGTGTGTGTGTGTGTGTGTTTGGCGTACCTCTGCACCTGCGTGTTCGTTATGGCAACTGTTCCCAGAGAGTCCAAACAGTGCTAAGCATTCTGACCTGTGCAGGCTTGTCTGGTCAGAAGGTGATAATGATTTCTGAACACTGTTTAAACGTGTGTGTGTGTGTGTGTGTGTGTGTGTGTGTGTGTGTGTGTGTGTGTGTGTCTGGGATTAAAGTCCATAACCATTTGTCTTACTTTCTTCGCCGTTATCTCGTTCAGTTTTTTTTTCTCTGGTCCCCACACACACACAAACCGTTAAAATGACGTGTGACACACACTCTCTCTCTCTCTCTCTCACTCACACACACACACACACACACACACACACCTTCTAATCATCTCCTGCTATTATTCAGCGCTCTGCACCCTTTAAATCAGACACCAGCTCCTTCTACTGGCCGTGACCGGTACTGTTCTATTTCAATACTTCAACAAACACACACACACACACACACACACACACACAAACTGGATTTTTGTTTGTATTGAAATCTATACTTGCATTCACATACACAAACTAGAACACATTTTACAGACACAAAGTGGGTTTTTGTGTATTGACATACACACACACTAACGCTAGCATGCGCACAGACGCACACAAGTGTTCACACATGGAGTGTGTTTGGTGTGAATGGCACCCGTACTATTTTGAGTGAGACCCAGATCAGTGCAACCTTTTTTCTGAAACCCCACCCACAGAGAAACAACGGATGACAGGAATGAGAGAAGAGAGAGAGAGAGGGAGAGAGAGAATAAAGGAGGGAGATGGTCATGTCACGGATAAACAAATAAACATGTGGTGGCACAGATGGTAATAAAGTAGTCTCACACACACACACACACACACACACACACACACACACACACATCCATACAGACACACCTCCACATACTCACACTCACATACAAACACACACCACAAAGCACATGCACACACTTGAGTCTGTGAATGCTGCACACAACACTTACACACTTGAGTCTGTGAACGCTGCACACAACACACACACACACACACACACACACACACACACACATCCATACAGACACACCTCCACATACTCACACTCACATACAAACACACACCACAAAGCACATGCACACACTTGAGTCTGTGAATGCTGCACACAACACTTACACACTTGAGTCTGTGAACGCTGCACACAACACACACACACACACACACACACACACACACACATACACATACACACACACACACACACACACTTGATTCCACAGATGCTTCAGTGTATCAGGCCAAAGGACTTCATGCAGCTGACTGTGAAGTGAACAATGATGGTGATTTAATAACGACATATCTCAACATACCTCACTCTCTCTTTCTATATCTGTCCAACATACCTCACTCTCTCTCTATATATCTGTCCAACATACCTCACTCTCTCTTTCTATATCTGTCCAAAATACCTCACTCTCTCTTTCTATATCTGTCCAACATACCTCACTCTCTCTTTCTATATCTGTCCAACATACCTCACTCTCTCTTTCTATATCTGTCCAACATACCTCACTCTCTCTTTCTATATCTGTCCAACATACCTCACTCTCTCTATATATATATCTGTCCAACATACCTCACTCTCTCTCTATATATCTGTCCAACATACCTCACTCTCTCTTTCTATATCTGTCCAACATACCTCACTCTCTCTTTCTATATCTGTCCAACATACCTCACTCTCTCTTTCTATATCTGTCCAACATACCTCACTCTCTCTCTATATATATATATCTGTCCAACATACCTCACTCTCTCTCTATATATATCTGTCCAACATACCTCACTCTCTCTATATATATATCTGTCCAACATACCTCACTCTCTCTCTATATATCTGTCCAACATACCTCACTCTCTCTTTCTATATCTGTCCAACATACCTCACTCTCTCTATATATATATATATCTGTCCAACATACCTCACTCTCTCTCTCTATATATCTGTCCAACATACCTCACTCTCTCTTTCTATATCTGTCCAACATACCTCACTCTCTCTCTCTATATCTGTCCAACATACCTCACTCTCTCTCTCTATATCTGTCCAATATACCTCATTCTCTCTCTCGCAGTTTATCTCTCTCGCTCTCTCTCTCTCTTTCTCTCTCTGTCTCTGTCTCTCTCCCTCTCTCTCTCTCTCTCTCTCTCTCTCTCTCTCTCTCTCGCTCTCTCTCTCTCCCTCTCGCTCTCTCTCTCTCTCTCTCTCTCTCTCTCTCTCTCGCTCTCCCTCTATCTCACTCTGTATTTTTCCTCTCTGTACATGTGTCTCTTCTTCCCTCTCTCTGTCCTCCTCCTCTCCATCAGTCAGAAGTGTGTGTGTGTTCTCCTTCACAGTGAAAACCTTTTCTCTCCTCCACTGGAGATAGATTATGTATGTCACTCCGTTTTCTCGCCCTCTCTTTTTATCCCCCCTTCCGTTTCTCAATCCTTTTTCTCCTCACTTCTCAAGGTCAGAGGGAAATTGCCTTCAGCTCCCCCTTCCGCCTTCACAAACGTGTGTGTGTGTGTGTGTGTGTGTGTGTATGTGTGTGTGTCACGGCAACGGGGACATTTGGTGTGTGTGTGTGTGTGTGTGTGTGTGTGTGTGTGTGAATAGATTAAAGGGTGCTGTTAGTGTTTCAATCTTTTCCAGTTTATGTCAGGGGAACATAAAATGTGCACGTACGTGTGCACATGTGACCAAAGCAAAAATATCTAAATCGTTTCTAAAACACCTCTGTATGAAACAGTATATATATATATATATATATATATATATATATATATATATATATATATATATATATATATATATATATATATATACAGTGAAGAAAAGAAGTATTTGAACACCCTGCTATTTTGCTATTTCTCCCACTTAGAAATCATGGAGGGGTCTGAAATTTTCATCGTAGGTGCATGTCCACTGTGAGAGAGAGAAACTAAAAAGAAAAATCCAGAAATCACAATGCATGATTTTTTAACAATTTATTTGTGTGATACAGCTGCAAATAAGTATTTGAACACCTGTGTATCATCTAGAATTCTGACCCTGAAAGACCTGTTAGTCTGCCATTAGAAGTCCACCTGCACTCCATGTATCATCCTGAATCAGATGCACCTGTTTGAAGTCTTTAGCTGCATAAAGACACCTGTCCACCCCATACAATCAGTAAGACTTTAACTTGTAACATGGCGAAGACCAAAGAAGCTGTCCAAAGACACCAGAGACAAAATTGTACACCTCCACAAGGCTGGAAAGGGCTACGGAGCAATTGCCAAGCAGCTTGGTGAAAAAAGGTCCACTGTTGGAGCTATCATTAGAAAATGGAAGAAGCTAAACATGACGGTCAATCTCAATCGGAGTGGAGCCCCATGCAAGATATCACCTCGTGGGGTCTCAATGATTCTAAGAAAGGTGAGGAATCAGCCCGGAACTACACGACAGGAGTTGGTCAATGACCTGAAAAGAGCTGGGACAACCGTTTCCAAGGTTACTGTAGGTAATACACTAAGACGTCATGATTTGAAATCATGCATGGCACGAAAGGTTCCCCTGCTTAAACCAGCACATGTCAAGGCCCGTCTTAAGTTTGCATATGACCATTTGGACGATACAGAGAAGTCATGGGAGAAAGTTTTGTGGTCAGATGAGACCAAAATAGAACTTTTTGGTCATAATTCCACTAAGCGTGTTTGGAGGAAGAAGAATGAAGAGTACAATCTGAAGAACACCATCCCTACTGTGAAGCATGGGGGTGGTAGCATCATGCTTTGGGGGTGTTTTTCTGCACATGGGACAGGACGAGTGCACTGCATTAAAGAGAGGATGACTGGGGCCGTGTATTGTGAGATTTTGGGGAACAACCTCCTTCCCTCAGTTAGAGCATTGAAGATGGGTCGAGGCTGGGTCTTCCAACATGACAATGACCCGAAGCACACAGCCAGGATAACCAAGGAGTGGCTCTGTAAGAAGCATATCAAGGTTCTG
>JAPMUY010004851.1:175000-177500 GCA_026901105.3 Galaxias olidus
GGAGAAGAAGATATGGAGAGGTAGAACATTCAGAAAGGGTGTGAAAGAGATTGAGAAGGAGAGGGAGAGAAGGAGAAAGAGAGAGGGACTGGCAGATGGAAGGAAAGCAAGGGAATGACAGAGAGATGGGAAATATTGGGATTCTAATGTTTTCCTCTCATCCATCTCTTCCTCCCTCCATTCCTCCATCCCTCCATCCCTCCCTCCCACCCTGTGGCTATAAATAGATTTGGAGCGGAACCGAGTCAGACATCAAAGGCACGAGTGATTCACTCTGTAACGACACTCAGTACAGTCATTAACCCATCCTCCTGTTAAATAGATCTAACCTCAGTACAGTCATTAACCCATCCTCCTGTTATATAGATCTAACCTCAGTATATTAACCCATCCTCCTGTTATATAAATCTAACCTCAGCACAGTCATTAACCCATCCTCATGTTATATAGATCTAACCTCAGTACAGTCATTAATAGTCAGGTTACTGGCAGACAAATTAACCCTTAGGTCTCTGTTCAATAACAGCCAAACTCCCAGCAGACGTGTGTAGCGTGTGTCTTGTGCATTTGTGTCCTGTGTGTGTATGTCCTGTGTGTGTGTGTGTGTGTGTCCTGTGTGTGTGTGTGTGTGTGTCCTGTGTGGGTCCTGTATGTATGTAGCGTGTGTCCTGTGTGTATCCTGTGTGCGTGTGTCCTGTGTGTATCCTGTGTGGGTCCTGTGTCCTGTGTGTATCGTTTGTGTGTGTAGCGTGTGTCCTGTGTGTGTCCTGTGCGTGTCCTGTGTGATTGTGTCCTGTGTGTGTGTGTGTGTGTGTGTGTGTGTGTGTGTGTGTGTGTGTGTGTGTGTGTGTGTGTGTGTGTGTGTGTGTGTGTGTGTGTGTGTTTGTATAGGGCTGTGTTAGCAGCATGATGACTGTGGGACTCTGAGCCAGATTGCGTAGTGTCGTCAGCGAGCTACTTCTGTTGCCGTCGACAAGCCGTCCTCCAGAAACGCTTTCAGAACGTCCTCCTGGTGCCCTCGACTATGTAATGGCTGCCTCCCAGAGCCACTGACACACACAACAACAACAACAACAACAACAACAACAACAACAACGTCAAAGTGGGCTGACACGACACAAGGAGCACGGAAAGGCTTTTTGGTATTCATGAGCTCCGAGCATTTGTCTGTCTGCCTGTGTGTTTGCCTCACCGAGGCACTGTCTACTCTGAGACATCCCAGAATAGTCGCTCAACCTTTAAGTCTGTGCTAAAAAGGTGCAGCGCACCGAGTGAAAGGTTATTCGATGTCTTCTATTACTGTTTTGTAATCATTTTCCTAACTTTTCTTGTGTTTGTGACACGCCCGAGGGATACGAGGCAGAAAAAGTCCCCAGTTCAGGACCTCAATTAGAATATGAGAAAGGTCTGACCGTCGACAAGAACACTTCAGAATTAGGTGTTTGATAGATTTCTTGTTATTAAACATTTGCTGTGTGTGTGTGTGCGTGTGTGTGTGTGTGTGTCTGTGTGTGTGGTGTTCTGATACACACAGTTTGAATTAATTGATGGCTATTGACAGCCCTTAAAAACAGACCGCTCTCTGAGAGCCAATCATATCCGAGAGTCCTTATGGGGGCGGAGTAATGCTTGGAACCCTCGCTTTACGAGGAGCGACCAGCTGTGCTCATAGCCCACACACACACACACACGCACACACGCACACACACACACACACACACACACACACACACACACACACTCTCAGCTCAAAATGTTGAGAATAATAAAAACAAATAGTGTGAATTTGTGTCCTCCTGCACCTGCTCATCTGTATGTGTGTGACAACATGTGGTTGAGTGTGTGTGTGTGTGTTTGTCTCTTCATGTGTGTGTGTGTGTGTGTGTGTGTGTGTGTGTGTGGAGACGCTCACCATGTGGGAGAGGGCCTTGTTAGGCTTTTTTCTCCAATATATTTCAATAACAGCCACCATGACAATGTCATCCCCATACAACAACACCACCACCATCGCTATTTATATGCTAATACCTCCGTCGCTATGGCAGCCCTAACACAGGAATGTGTCCAATGTTCATACGCATTCACCCACTCAACCTCTCTCTCACACACACACACACACACACACAGACACACACACACACACACTTGGACAAATGCAAAACATGTAGAAGGACAGACCTTGCTGGTGAGCTCTAACCCTCATTGCTCTCTCATTACTCTCCCATTGCTCTCTCATTGCTCTCTCATTGCTCTCTCATTGCTCTCTCATTGATCTCTCATTGCTCTCCCATTGCTCTCTCATTGCTCTCTCATTGCTCTCTCATTGCTCTCTCATTGCTCTCTCATTTCTCTCTCATTGCTCTCCCATTGCTCTCTCATTGCTCTCTCATTGCTCTCTCATTGCTCTCTCATTGCTCTCTCATTGCTCTCTCATTTCTCTCTCATTGCTCCTCGTTGCTCTCTCATTGCTCTCTCATTGCTCTCTCATTGCTCTCCCATT
>JAPMUY010004851.1:195000-197500 GCA_026901105.3 Galaxias olidus
CACACACACACACACACACACACACTACCAACAGCCTGGCAGGAAGCATGTCCGTGTTTGGGCAAAGGATTCCACTAGGATGGTGATTTGTAAAGCCTGAGATGAGCTCTGAGGAATGAACTGACATGCTCAGGCTGTTCTGGAAGGATTGGAGACGACAACTAAACCTGATTTCACCCCCTCTCTTTCTCCCTCTCCTTCGTTCTCTCACTTTTCCCCTCTATCCATCCCCCCTCCATCTCTCTCGCCTTCTCTCTCTCCCTCTCTCTCACCCCCACCCCTCTCTCCCTCTCTCCCTCTCTCTCTCTCTCTCTCTTTGTGTACAGGGCCCTCTAACCACCACGGCCAGTCCACCCTGAGACCTCCACTGCCCCCGCCCCACAACCACCACACCCTGTCCCACCACCACCACCACTCCTCAGCCAACAGCCTGAACCGCAACACCCTGCGGGGCGGGGGTGGGGGCGGCGGGGGCAACCCGGGCCAGGGGCCGCCCCAGGGGCCGGGGCCCGACGGACCCACCACGCCCGAGTCCGTGCAGCTCCAAGACAGCTGGGTGCTCAACAGCAACGTGCCCCTGGAGACCAGGTGAGCAGCGGGGGAGAGGGGGAGGAGATAGGAAAGGGAGAGGGAAGGGGAGGGGGAGGGAGAGGCAGAGGGGGGGAGGGGCAGAGGGAGAGAGAGAAGGGAGCAGAGTGAGAGGGGGAGGCTGGTTGGTTGGCTGGCTGGCTGACTGGCTGGATGGGTGTTCACGAAAAGATAGCTTTAAATAGCTTAAAGATTGTATCTTTGTATTGGTGTCTCTGTGTGTATATGTGTGTGTCTGTGTCTGTCTGTGTGTGTGTGTGTGTGTGTGTGTGTGTGTGTGTGTGGTGTGTGTGTGTGTGTGTGTGTGTGTGTGTCTGTATCTGTCAGCACTGGTGATTGATAGAGAGAGATAGAGGAAGTGGGGTTATCCTGAACACACACATACACACATACACACACACCCCCACTCGCCATAAATGTCAACAACATCCTGGTTATTTCTGACACTAATAAGAATATGAATATATATCTCCCACATTTCCTTGGAACAGTACGTATGGCATACGCGTGTTATGTGTTGTGTATATTAATTCATATTTAGATCCTCCTATCATAATATACTACAGGATACTGTCTTTTTGAGATCTCCCTCATAGATATAGAGTATCCTCTGAGAGCCAGCCGTCTGATGTCAGTAACACACACACACACACACACACACACACACACACACACACACACACACACACACACACACACACACACACACAAGCCATCCCTCATAAAACACACACACACACACACACACACACACACACACGCACACACATGGCGTCCCTCACACACCCACACACACACACACACCAGGACTCACTCACTCACTCACACACACACACACAGCTACAAACACACAGCCACACAGACACACACACACACACGATCTCATAATGTGTGTATTTCTCTGACAGCCAGTCAGCTGCCAGTGGTAAGGTAGCTGAGAGCCATCCATAGCTCTGTGCCAGTCAAAGCACCAGACCAGGACTGCCAGCCTGCTCCTCTTAGCCCAGCACAGTGCCTGTCCTCTGGGTGTGGGGATGGCTGGGCGGTCTGGCTGGAGGTAAGAGGAGTGAGAGCCAGAGAGTGTGTGTGTGTGTGCGTGTGTCTCTGTTGCTGTGTGTGTGTGTGTGTGTGTGTCTCTGTGGCTATGTGTGTGTGTGTGTGTGTGTGTGTGTGTGTGTGTGTGTGTGTGTGTGTGTGCATATCTGTGGCTGTGTGTATGTGTCCGTGTGTGTATGTGTCCGTGTGTGTGTGTATGTGTGGGTGGCTATGTGTGTATGTGTCCGTGTGTGTGTGTGGCTGTGTGTGTGAGGCTGTGTGTGTTTGGCTGCGTGTGTGTGCGTGTGTGCATGTGTGTGTGTGTGTGTGTGTGTGTGTATGTGTCCGTGTGTGTGTGTGTGTGTGTGTGTGTGTGTGTGTGAGTGCGTGTCTGTGGCTATGTGTATATGTGTCCGTGTTTGTGTGTGTGTGTATGTGTGTGGCTATGTGTCTACGTGTCCGTGTGTGTGTGTGTGGCTGTGTGTGTGTGTGGCTGTGTGTGTGTGTGTGTGTGTGTGTGTGTGTGTGTGTGTGTGTGTGTGTGTGTGTGTGTGTGTGTGTGTGTGGCTGCCTGCTGATAGTTCTTATCGCACAACGTTTAGATGTGCCACACACAAACACACCATACTGCCTGCAAAACAAATGGCAGGATTTACATAAAGTGAGGCGGGGAGCAGTCACGTGCACACGCATGCTTAAGGGAAGGAAAACACACGTGCACACACATACAACAAGCATACTGAGGAATGAGACAGACAGACAGACAGACAGACAGACAGACAGACAGACAGACAGACAGACAGACAGGCAGGCAGGCAGGCAGGCAGCCAGGCAGGCAGACAAACAGACAGACAGAATGGTAAACAATGCTTGATTG
>JAPMUY010004851.1:200000-202500 GCA_026901105.3 Galaxias olidus
GATATCATTTCAATATTCAAATGTCCAGTGTAGTCACGTCAACACTGCCCAACGACGCAGGCTGCCTTTGCCTGTTTCTGCCCTCTTTTTTCTTTCCTTTCTTTTTCTTTACCTCACCTGGTTCTTTCCTTTCATTTGCTGTACCTCTCTTCTTTATTCTATACTTTCCTTTTAATTACTTTCTTCTTTGTTCTTTCGTTTTCTTTTTCTCTGAGTGACGCCATCGGGAGACATGAAAAAAGAGGGAGGGAAGGGAGGGAGGAAAGGAAAGGGGGAGTCACTGACAGGTGAATTATGGGAGAGAGGTGAGAGAGAGGTGAGACCAGGTGGGAGCCAACCGGATTTACAGCTTAGACAGTGTCAACACACCAGTCAGTGGAATGAAGAGAACAGAGAAACAACGGAGGGAACGAGAGACAGAGAGAGACAGAGAGAGAGCGAGAGGGAGAGGGAGAGAGAGGGGGAGGGACAGAGAGAGAGAGAGAGGGAGAGAGGGGGAGAGGGGGAGAGGGAGAGAGAAATAGAGAGAGATATCAGCGTTGACAGAGAGCTTAACTAGGATTCCCAATACGTTTGTCCCTATACGCTCACATCACCTAACTCAACAAGCACATACACACACACTTAGAGACACACACACACACACACACATAGAGACACACACAGAGGCACACACGTGCACTCAGACACACACATATACACACCCACTCACACACACACTGAGACACACACGCACACACACAGACATATACACACACACACAGAGACACACTAGGAGATAAGCACACACAGAGATGCAGACAAAGACACACAGATACACAGAAACAGAGATACACACATGCACACACACACACGCACGCACACACACACACACACACACACACACACACACACATAGTGTGCGCACCCTGTCACAGATGCCCTGGCACGTATTCGTGAGAAATTAATTATCGGACTAATTACCGAACAGCTGCAATGTTTATATATATAAACATTATTTATTTATAAATGATTATATTTTTTCTAGGGGGGGGGGGGGGGTACACTAATTGACCCAGCTTGAGAAGAGACTGGAATAGTGTTGGATTTATGGACACAAGATCAAGGAGCAAGTATGAGAGGGCAGAGAAGAAAGAAACTAGACTTCAATTAAATGTTGGATGTAAAGTGACAAAGATTTTAATCTAACAAAGAAACTAGATTTAAATTAAATGTCGGATTTAAAGTGACAAAGACTAAATATTGCTACAGCGCGTTGTCGTCGAGGTAGTGTTTGTGTTTTGGTTGACGTGTACGTAAACTTGGCAGGGAGGGAGATAGCGGTATGTCTGGTACAGTGGAAACAGGATGGAGATGCCTTATTTGGGTAAGAGCCTTATTTGGTGTAGAGCCTTATTTGGTGTAGAGCCTTAGTTGGTAAAGATCATTCTTTGGTATAGAGTTCACTGTCTATGTTCACTGTCTATGCATATGTGTCTGTCTGTATGTGTGCATGTTTGTACGTGTGTGTGTGTGTGTGCGTGCGTGCGTGCCTGCGTGCGTGTCTTTGGAATAATTGTGTCCATGAGTAAGTCCTTGAATGAGCTGCTGTATTTTCTCACATATACTGTACATTTCTCTGTGGCCTCGAAAGTTTCAAGGCCTAGCAGAGCCGGAGCAAGAGCAAGAGGAAGAGGAGGAGAGGGATGAAGGAGGACGATGAGGAGGAAGAGGGAGGGGGTGAGGACGTGGTGGAAGAGGAGGAGGAGGAGAAAGAGTTGGAGGTTGGAGAAAATGGGATGTGAGGAGGAGGTGGGGGGAAGGGGTGGAGGAAGAGGAGGAAGAGGGGAGGAGGGGATGGAGGTAGAGGAGGGGAAGGAGGTGTATGTGGGGGGAGAGGGAGGGGGAGGAGGAGGTGAGGAAAATAAGGGGAATTAAAGGCAGCATGGCCTCTAAAGCTGTTTGTGGAAGCAGTGAGTTCCTTTATAGACACAGAGGACCCCATGAAGAAATCGACAGTCTGTGTGTGTGTAGCAGAGAAAGACCGAGAGAGAAAGAGGGGTGAAGAGAGAAGAAACGGAGTTGGCGAAAGAGAGAGAGCGGGAGGGAGAGAGGAAAAAGGTGGATGAAAAGAACCAAAAGGAGAAAAAGGAGAGGATTTTTAGGTGGTATAAAAATGAAGGATGGTGGAGAGAGAAATGGGAGGAACGTAAGAGGGTTGTATCAGTGTGTGTGTGTGTGTGTGTGTGTGTGTGTGTGTGAGCGTGAATGAGAGAGCAACAGAAAGGGCGAGGGGGGGTGAGCAGGTGCAGCGCTGGCAGAGGATAATGGATGATATGAACGAGGGATGATGGTTCAAATCCCTCGCTTATCCTTTTCCCAAAGCTCTGACCTCTGGAGAGACACGGACGAGAGGAGAGGGGGATGATACTCGTCCTCCGGGGCCGGGGAGCGAGGGATGGGACTTGGGGAGGGAGAAGGGGAGGGGGAGGGGGGGGGGTGTAGAATCAAAGTGGGGATC
>JAPMUY010004851.1:217500-222500 GCA_026901105.3 Galaxias olidus
CAGAGAGAAAGGCATAGGTCGTATTCAAACACTCAGGGAACAGCCATGGATAGGGAGCGGTGCGGGGAGTGACTGTTGTTAAAGAGGACCGCTCTAAAACTATGAAGCAGTAGTAGGAGCCAGTGTGGGGAGTGACTGTGGTTTAAGAGGACCACTTTAAAACTATGGAGCAGTTGTAGGAGCCAGTGTGGGGAGTGACTGTGGTTTAAGAGGACCACTTTAAAACTATGGAGCAGTTGTAGGAGCCAGTGTGGGGAGTGACTGTGGTTTAAGAGGACCACTTTAAAACTATGGAGCAGTAGTAGGAGCCAGTGTGGGGAGTGACTGTGGTTTAAGAGGACCACTTTAAAACTATGGAGCAGTTGTAGGAGCCAGTGTTGGGAGTGACTGGTTTAAGAGGACCACTTTAAAACTATGGAGCCAGTGTGGGGAGTGGCTGTGGTTTATGAGGAACACTTTAAAACTATGGAGCGTATGAGACTGGCTGATTGGTGTGACGCAGAGAGCAGCTGTTGGGTTTGAGTCACAGCGTCTGAACTCGCTCTGTCATGGCGTCGCCTCATTTGTCCCCTGTCCTCTGGAAAATGGAGTCGAGCTTCACCCGACCGTCAAGCAAAAAGCCCGTGTCCTGTGTCAGTTGGTAGAGAAGTGAAAGGAGAGGGGGATGAGGAAGGAATTAGAGAGAGGAATGAGAGAGGGATGAGAGCGGAATGAGAGAGAGGAATGAGAGAGAGGAATTAGAGAGAGGAATGAGAGATGAGAGAGGGATGCTAGGAATGAGAAAGGGATGAGAGGGATGAGAGAGGGGTGAGTGAGGGAGGGTTGAAGGTGGAGACTGATACAGACAGACCGTTCGGTCCTCGTTAAGAGTTTCAAACAACTGTGGTCGTTGCCATGGCCACCAAAGGAGTAGACTAATAATTTCCTCTCTGTGAACAGAAAAAAAAGCTGAAAACTTAAATGCTTCTTTGTATACTGTAAATGCATGTTCATTTATTTCATGTCATTACAGAATGAAAGGTTCTTGTTTTAAACGTGGAGAGGTTTCTGACCTCAACATACTGGAGGCAATGGAAAAAGTCTTTATGTAAACACAACCCCACCTTTTTTGAACAGGACCGTGATCGCTTTGACCAGAACTGTGACTCCAATCCCTGGCTTAACTCTCGTCTTCCTCCCTTCTCTCACTTCCTCCGTTCACTCCATCCACCCCCCTTCACTTGTTTCTCTTCCTACGCTCGCTCCCTCCATAATCCACCTTCTCCCACCCTGCTCCTCTCCCCCATTATTTTCTTTTTTCTCCTCCTCCGTTCGTTCGCTCCCTCTGTCCTCCCCTCTCCCTCTCTCTCTCTCCCACTCAGCTATCAACGTGCTGGGTTTGACGTGGCAGCTGAAGGCGTCTGAAGGGCCTGTCCTGAACAATGGTGTCAGCGGAGGTCTGCCGGTCAACAGCGATGTCGCCGCGCTGCCCTCCGGTGGCCGAGGTGAGAACTGCACCCTGGACACCAGGACGGCAGCAAGCCTCACTGTAGTTAGCTGGTATAGGTCTGGACACGGTCTGAAGATATGGCCTGTTCTTATCGATGTCTTGAGGAAATTAAATGATGATAATGATATTGACTGAGTTTAGAAATCAATGGATATGAATGGTTGTTTTTATTAATTTATTTCAAAAATAAGCAAAATGACACTTATAGGACACCTATTCCCATCCGTTTTAAAACCAAACCCCTCCTCCTCCGTCCCTCTGTTCCTCCACCCCCTCTCCTCCACCACCTCTACCCTGCTCAGGAGGGCCTTGGCTGGGCCGCAACAGCAGCATCGACAGTGGGGACGTGGAGGTGGGTCGGAGGGTGACCCAGGAAGTTCCGGCGGGGGTGTTCTGGCGCTCGCTGCTACACCTCAACCAGCCTCAGTTCCTCAAGTTCAACATCTCCCTGGGACGCGACGCTCTGTTTGGGGTGTACATCCGCAAGGGGCTGCCCCCCTCACACGCACAGGTACTGCCCCGCTCTCACACACACACACACACACACACACACACACACACACACACACAAACAGGTACTGCCCCCCTCGCACACACAGGTACTGCCCCGCTGACACACAGGTACTGCCCCCGTCACACACAGGTCACGCCAGCCTAAACTCTCTCTCTCTTTCTCTCTCTCTCACTCTACCTCTCCATATCTCTCTTTCTCTCTCCCTCCCTCTCTTTCTCACTCTGCATCTCTCTCTCTCTCTCTCTCTCTCTCTCTCTCTCTCTCTTTCTTTCTCTGTCTCTCTCTCTCTCTCTCTCCATCTCTCGCTCTCTTTTCCCCCTGCAGTATGACTACATGGAGCGTCTGGATGGCAAGGAGAAGTGGAGCGTGGTGGAGTCTGCCAGAGAGAGGCGGAGCATCCAGACGGTGGTCCTCAACGAGGCCGTGTTCGTCCAATACCTGGACGGGGGGGCGTGGCATCTGGCCTTCTACAACGACGGGCGGGACAGGGAGACGGTGTCTTACTCCACTAACATTATGGGTGAGCAGGGGGAGGGAGGGGGGAGAGGGCGGGAGAGAGAGACAGGGAGACGGTGTCTTACTCCACTAACATTATGGGTGAGGAGGGGGAGGGAGGGGGAGAGGGACGGAGAGAGAGACAGGGAGACGGTATCTTACTCCACTAACATTATGGGTGAGGAGGGGGAGGGAGGGGAGAGAGGGAGGGAGAGAGAGACAGGGAGACGGTATCTTACTCCACTAACATTATGGGTGAGCAGGGGGAGGGAGGGGGGAGAGGGAGGGAGAGAGAGACAGGGAGACGGTATCTTACTCCACTAACATTATGGGTGAGGAGGGGGAGGGAGGGGGGAGAGGGAGGGAGAGAGAGACAGGGAGACGGTGTCTTACTCCACTAACATTATGGGTGAGGAGGGGGAGGGAGGGGGGAGAGGGAGGGAGAGAGAGACAGGGAGACGGTATCTTACTCCACTAACATTATGGGTGAGGAGGGGGAGGGAGGGGGGAGAGGGACGGAGAGAGAGACAGGGAGACGGTGTCTTACTCCACTAACATTATGGGTGAGGGGGGGGGTAGGGGGGAGAGGGAGGGAGAGAGAGACAGGGAGACGGTATCTTACTCCACTAACATTATGGGTGAGGAGGGGGAGGGAGGGGGGAGAGGGAGGGAGAGAGAGACAGGGAGACGGTATCTTACTCCACTAACATTATGGGTGAGAAGGGGGGTGAGAGGGGGGAGAGGGAGGGAGAGAGAGACAGACTGTGTCTTACTCCACTGACATTATGGGTGAGGAGGGGGAGGGGGGAGAGGGAGGGAGAGAGAGACAGAGAGACAGTGTCTTACTCCACTAACATTATGAGTGAGGAAGGGGGAGAGAGTGGGAGATAGACAGAGAGATGGTGTCTGACTCCAACAACATTAGTGGTGAGCAGGGGGGGGTGGGGAGAAGGGGAGGGAGAGGGAGAGAGGAAGAGAGGAAGAGGGCTGCTTCCCAACTGCATACTCTCCCCTCGTAAGTGGGTTAAGAGGCACTCAGACCCTGGCCGAACACACACACACACACACACACACACACACACACACACACACACACACACACACACACACACACACACACACACTGATTACTGTCACACAGACACACACTGAACCACACGCACACATTGCTGACATTGGCACATGCACACAACCACTCCTACTACCCTCCCTCTTTCTAGCACACACAGACACACACACACACACTTACACACACACGTAGATACACACTGATCATAATCGCACGGACACACGTGCTAACACAACCGCTCCTGTTACTATCCCTCTCCGTCTTACACACACACACACACACACACACAAACACGTAGACACACATTCAAACACACACGGGGGTCTGGATGAAGTGTTGATGACCCTGGAGGCTCCGAGGGGAGAGTAAACAAACTGAGATGGAGAGATAGAAGAGAGGGAAAGGGAAAAAAGAGGAGGAGAGGAGATGGAAATGGAGAGCGAGAAAGGACAGAGCGTGTTTCAGAGAACACATGTTGTGGACGGAGGGATGTTTACTAACTGGGCAGGTACACACACACACACACACACACACACACACACAGAGAGAGAGGGAGAGGGAGAGGGAGAGGGAGAGGGAGAGAGAGAGAGAGAGAGAGAGAGAGAGAGAGAGAGAGAGAGAGAGAGAGAGAGAGAGATGGAAAGAGAGAGAGAGTCAGCCTTTAGGCTCTGACTGACATGGGCTTTATAAAGCGTTTGAAAAACAGTGTGGGGAATTTGAAGCGTGCTTTAACTCTCTCTCTCTCACTCACACCCACACACACCTTGTTGCTACATTTACATGGAGGTGAATTCTGAAGTTTATGATAATACACTGTTATTTATATACACCGTTAGCAGTGTTTGTGACCTGAGTTAGGCGCTGATTCTCTCATCTGAACAGACAGACCCTTAGTAGATCTGTGGAGAGAATTCATTCTGCCAGCCAAAGATTGATCATTCTGCTCATCCCCTCTCTCCTCCCCCTCTCCTCCTCCTCATCCCCTCTCCATCTTCTCTCTCCTCCTCATATCCACCTCTCCCCATCCTCCTCCTCCTCTCACCCCCTTTCTCCTCCTCCTTTTCTTCCCACCTTCCTCCACCTCTTCTCCTCATCTCCTCTCTCCTCCTCTTCTCCACCTCTCCTCCTCCTCCTCCTCTCACCCCCTCTCTCCTCACCTCCTCTCCTCACCTCCTCCACCTGTCCTAACTCGTCTCTCGTCACAGACTCGGTGCAAGAGTGCCCACGGAATTGCCATGGCAACGGAGAGTGTAACTCTGGCGTGTGCCACTGCTTCCCGGGGTTCCATGGAATGGACTGTGCCAAAGGTACTCAGGAGTGTGTGTGTGTGCGTGTGCGTGTGTGTGTGTGTGTGTGTGTTGTGTGTGTGTGTGCATGATTGTGTGTGTGTGCGTTTTAATTTGTTACTTCTCTTGTATTACCATGCACTACCT
>JAPMUY010004851.1:227500-232500 GCA_026901105.3 Galaxias olidus
CGCAGACACACACACAGACACGCTTCAGAGGCAGAACCAGAAGCAGCTATAGTCTAAGCTTATCCCAGCTCAGTGTCTGAAGAGGATGAAGGTCTTATTCCACAGTCTAAGTCCAGGGCCAGTGGATTCACTAAGAGACTGTCATAGACCTCACTGCCAGTAGAGATAACGTCAGTGTAGACCTCACTGCCAGTGGAGATATTAATGTAACAGTCAGTAACAGACCTCACTGCCAGTGGAGATATTCATGTAACAGTCAGTAACAGACCTCACTGCCAGTGGAGATATTCATGTAACAGTCAGTAACAGACCTCACTGCCAGTGGAGATATTAATGTAACAGTCAGTAACAGACCTCACTGCCAGTGGAGATATTAATGTAACAGTCAGTATAGACTCACTGCCAGTGGAGATATTAATGTACCAGTCAGTAACAGACCTCACTGCCAGTGGAGATATTAATGTAACAGTCAGTAACAGACCTCACTGCCAGTGGCGATATTAATGTAACAGTCAGTAACAGACCTCACTGCCAGTGGAGATATTAATGTATCAGTCAGTATAGACTCACTTTCAGTGGAGATATGAATGTACCAGTCAGTAATTAGCATAAATTATGATGTGTTGTTATAATGACTGTTTAATACATGTATCAGAATTACTTTGTTACTCCACCATCTTTATTTTTATTTTGGGATAGTTATTTAAATTATGACATGTTATTATTTAAATGATTTTAACAGCAAGGGGTTGATTGTGTAGAAGGAGATGTTCCCAGCTTGTTAGACAGCGTACGCTCGCTGTTATAGATGTCTGTTAGAAACATATTGACTGACACAGAGACACTGAGGGGAGAAAATGGACGTCAGAGATAGATTGCCGATCCACCCCTGGCAGGGGAACAGGTGCTGATTTTGTTTTTGTTGTGTTTTCCTGACGTCAACACTTACATGATGTCCTAGCTACTGGGTAAAGAGGAAGGATTCTGGAAATCTCCCGAATGAATCCCTATCAAACCCGACACCATCAAGAACCCCTGAACCTTTAAACTCCAAACTAATTCCTGCCTGTGTTTCCGTTCAATCATAAGATCTGGGCAACTTGCCATGTCCGATTTCGTCCAATCAAACAAGCCAAAAAGCAGGGAAGGAAGGAGGATGTGGTTGCCGTTGGCAACCGGCTAAACCAGCTTCCTGTGGCTCTGTTTGTTTTTTGGGGTTCAAAAGCTCTGAGAGATATGCTTGCTGCTCCTGTGACCGTTACAAAGCCTCCTCTCTGACCTCTGAACTCTGACCCCTCTGCACATGTTTCTCTCTCTCTCTCTCTCTTTCACCACAGACGATGGCAACTTGCTTGACCAAGAAGGTATTGTACATCTAATCGTCATCTAGTTGTTAGCGTGTAGCGTGTAGCGTGTAGCTTGTGGTGGTAACGGTCGCTATGGGGGGGGGGGGGGCAGTAGAGGGACAGTGATGTCACGCGGACACAGACGACCCGCGTTGCCCAATCAAATCCCACACAGCCATACGCCACGATCCCCATTGGTTTAAATGAATTCCGTGGAGATAACGAGCGCTGCTGACCTCTGGAACACTGGGGTGCTCGGGGTTTGATTGGGCAAGAAGTGAGAGATCCCACTCTTTTCTCTTTCTCTCTCTTTTTCTCTTGCTCTTTCTTTCTTTCCTCTCTCTCTCCATCACTGTGTTTCTGTCTCTTCCTCACCAACCCACTCTCTTCATCTCCTTCTTTCTATCTATTTCTTCACACACTTTCTTTCTCTTTCTCTTTTTATTTCTCTCTCTCTCTTTCTCTCTTCCTCTCTATCTCCTTCTCCATCTCTCTCCCATCACTCTCCCTCCATCTCCCACTCCATCTATCTCCCCCTCCCTCTCTCTCTCTCAAGTGTTCAGCCATCATGTCTGTATCCTGCCTGACGGCCCCCCGCCCCTCCTCCTCCTCCTCCTCCCTCTTCCTCCCTAGCTGGGGCTGCTGCTGGTGCTAGTGGTGGTGGTGGTAGCTTTTAGCGGCTTCTCGTCTGCGCCTCCTCTCTCTCTCCCTCTCTCTCTCCCTCTCTCTCTCTCTCTCTCTCTCTCTCTATCTCTCTCCTGGTTCTCCAGTGAGTCTCTGGCTGTCTGTAGTTCCCGTCGTCGTAGCTTTTTCTCTGTGTGCAGACGATAGACAATGGTCGTTTTGGGGACAGAAGCACCAAAACAAAACCCCACCAGCCTTTCTGGAGACACACATTAACATCACGTCCCTGGCCATTCTGTTCATGTATCTGGTGGATGTAGCTTCTCCAAGGAAAAGAGGAAATTACCAAAACAACTACGGAGGATGGGATGAGGGGGGGGGGGGGAGGAATGTGGGGGTTCGGGGGGGTGGGGGTGAGTTCTGCGGTAATTGGGAAATTTCATAAGCTAGTGACGCGTGGCTTTAATGTGGTGTCGAATACTGAGCTGTTCAATGTGTGTGTGTGTTTGTGTGTGTGCATACTTGTGTGTGAATGTGTCAGTGTGTGTCTGTGTGTGTGTGTGTGTGTGTGTGTGTGTGTGTGTGTGTGTGTGTGTGTGTGTGTGTGTGTGTGTGTCTCAGTGTGTACTCTCCTATGTTGGATCTGAAGTCAGTTTAAAGGCCGTGTTTATAAAGAGGGCTGTAGCTTTCCACTGATATGAAGTCAGTATGGAGATCCCTAGAGCATTGTTGGCAGGTACCGCCTCCCATCCTCTGCTGGAAATAAAATAGCTCCCCTTGTTTTTACAGATGAATGGGGGAGTGATGGCTAAAGGGAGAGGAGATATTGAAGCTTACATCTGCGAGAGAGAGAGAGAGAGAGAGAGAGAGAGAGAGAGAGAGAGAGAGCGTGCGCAAGGGCTACAGTGAAAGATGGAAAGAGGTTGAAATACAGGTGTCACGGTGTAAAAAGTGATATTCCATTCAGTGAACAGTTTGCTGTGAAATTCTGACACACTAAGTAGAGAGAGTGAGAGAAAGCAGGGGTGGAGGGGGTGGAAGAATAGAAGAAAAGAACTGTACAGAGACGGAGGAGAAACCAGGGATGAAGAAAAGAGAGAGAACGAGGGAAATGCTTCTTCTTCCTCCTCTTCCTCGTCTTTGTGCTCCGTGGTGTGTAAGGCTGGGTGTAATGTAACAGAACCCTCCTCTCCCTCGGTGAGGAGAGTTTGAGGAGCTGAAGGCTGTGTTTATCTCTCTGACCTTTTGGCTGTATGGTCCCTCCTGATCCGCATTAGACAGGGGGAGGGACGGGATAGCTGCACCTCTCTTTTTTGAAAGGGGGGGGGGTGCAAAATAGTATTTTTTTGTTCCTTTGCCTTGTCTGTTATACATTTTTCTCTCTCGCTTTTTCTCTCTTTCTGTATCTTTTTCTCAAACTCTTTCTCGTGCTGTTGCTTGCACAGTCACACACGTACGAGTGCACACTCGTACACACACTCGTACACACACGTACACACACACACGCACACACATGCGCGCGCGGGCACGGTATCTGCTGACCCACCGCACAAGGCAATCTCTCCTCCTTTTTATGGGGGTTTGATCGAAGTCGGAGCACATTAGCAGAGACGCTGAAAGTAATGGGTCTAGAAATCCCACTTTATTCCAGTTAGGACCAGATCAGGGACGGACGCTCCCAATGCAGAACCAGGGGAGGGAGATAGGGAGGGAGGGAGGCAGGGAGGGAGAGAGAGAAGGAAAGAGAGTGGGAGAGAGAGAGAGAGAGAGTGGGAGAGAGGGTGAGAGAGAGAGAGAGTGAGAGCGCGAGAGAGAGAGAGAGAGAGAGAGAGAGAGGGCAGCATGCTCGCAAGCCCAACTGGACCGACCAATCGATGGCTGGTATGGATTCTCCGGTCAGTGCTCCTCATCAGAATTTGGCCGCGTTTAAATGGCCGCTCCATTGAACAAGCTATCATAGCCAACCGCCTTTTGTTGGCCAGCGTTCGATAATGGAGGGAGCGTTGGAGGAGGAGGAGTAGGAGGAACAAGGGAAGGGAGGAGGCGGTGGAGGCGGAGGGGGAGAAAGAGATAGGAGGAAGGCGGGGAGAGGGGGTGGGACGACAAAGGCCAGCGAACACTCCTTAACAGGCCATTATAAAACAGCCCCCTGATGCAGAAAACGACGCTAATTAACCATTTTCCAAAAACCCTTTTGATTGGAGCTCTGGCACGGGGCGCTTGGCAGGGGGGGGGGGGTCCACGTGCTCCACACAGGGGGGCTCCCGGTCGCTCCGTTGGCTAGGGGCCGTCTCGCTTGGCAACGGAGCCATAATGAGACCGTAGTGATCGAGGGACAAAGCAATCAATCACGGCCCTTCAGTGGGGCTGGGTGGGAAATCTCTGTGTGCATATTATTAATGAGAGAGAGGGCGGCATTCAGAGAGGGGGATAATTGTCAGTGATAGATGACAGGTGTGTGTGTGTGTGTGTGTGTGTGTGTGTGTGTGTGTGTGTGTTTGTGTGTGTGTGTGTGTGTGTGTGTGTGTGTGTGTGTGTGTGATTGTGTCTGTTTCCTAAAGCAGTTTGTTCAAAACGTTGGGTCACTCTTTTGTGGAAAGTTTATGTGTGAGGGGAGATGGGGGGCTTGTGTGTGTTTGTCGAGGTTGTGTGTGTGTGTGTGTGCGTCTGTGTGTGTGTGCGTGTATGTGTGCGTGTGCTTGTGCGTGAGCGTGTGCACGTTAAATGTTATATCACTCCACCCCCGTCTGTCTCACCAGTCAGCTTAGATACATTGCTGCCTGCCTCGTCATTGATTAAGCAAGAAATCATGGGAATGGGTTGTTTTTGGCACAGGGTGGAGCTGGAGGAGACATTAAGCGCTCCCACTGATAATGGCCTCCATAGTCAGATTAATGAGGGGAAGTTAACATGGTCGTTTCTCACCACTGTCCAAAGTGGACTGGGTTAAACTGGGCTAAACTGGGCTAAACTGGGCTGAACTGGGCTGAACTGGACTGGACTGGGCTTGGCTGGGCTGAGCTGGGCTGG
>JAPMUY010004851.1:235000-237500 GCA_026901105.3 Galaxias olidus
AGCAGAACCCTGTCCTGCAGCCCCGCGTGCGCTCCTTCTATGAGCGGGTTAAGATGCTGGTGGGACGAGACAGCACACACGTCATCCCAGGAGAAAACCCCTTCAACTCCAGGTGGACACACTCACACACACACACACACACACACACACACACACACACACACACACACACACACACACACACACACACACACACACACACACACACACACACACACACACACACACACACTTACACTCCTCTAGATTTCAGCTTGTGTCATAGTCTCTTATTGACACACAGGCAGACAGGGAAAGATGACAGATGGATGAAGTGTTTGGATTGAGTGTTTGCTAATTCTCTCTCTCTCTATTCATCTCTCTCCCTATCTCCATATTTCCCTCTCTCTCCCCCCTCTCTCCCTCTCTTCCTATCGCCCTCTCTCCGGTGCCCCAGTCTGGTGTCTCTGATCCGAGGTCAGGTGTTGACCACAGATGGAACTCCCCTGGTAGGAGTCAACGTGTCATTCGTCCACTACCCCCACTACGGATACACACTGACCCGCCAGGACGGAACGTAAGAGAACACACACACACACACACACACACACACACACACACACACACTACTCCCACTACGGATACATCCTGACCCGCCAGGACGAAACATAAGAGAACACACACACACACACACACACACACGCACACACTAGTACACACACACTACCCCCACTACGGATACATCCTGACCAGCCAGGACGGAACATGAGAGAACACACACACACACACACACACACACACACACACACTAACACACCTACACACGTTGAAAACTCGCTGAAACTTTCTCCAAGTCGTTTCCCACTTCCTGTGTCTCTGGGCCCAGGTTTGACCTGATAGCCAATGGGGGCTCGTCGTTGACGCTGCACTTTGAGCGCGCTCCATTCCTGAGCCAGGAGAGGACGGTGTGGTTGCCATGGAGCCAGTTCTACGCGCTGGACACGCTGGTCCTGAAGACGGCGGAGAACACCATCCCGGGCTGTGACCTGAGCGGCTTCATCCGGCCCGACCCCCTGGTGGTGGCCTCGCCCCTCTCATCCTTCTTCAGCTCACAGCCCGGAGAGAGACCCGTCATCCCCGAGACACAGGTACCCAGCCCCGCCGCCTGTGTGTGTGTGTGTGTGTGTGGAGGGGGTACCCAGCCCCGCCCCCAATTTCACTCTGTGTGTGTGTGTGTGTGGAGGGGGTACCCAGCCCCGCCGCCTGTGTGTGTGTGGGGGGCTGACTGCCTGGAGGCGGTACCCAGCCCCGCCGTGTGTGTGTGTGTGTGTGTGTGTGTGTGGGGGGCTGACTGCCTGGAGGGGGTACCCAGCCCCGCCGCCTGTGTGTGTGTGTGTGTGTGTGTGTGTGTTTGTGTGTGTGGCTGACTGCCTGGAGGGGGTACCCAGCCCCGCCGCCTGTGTGTGTGTGTGTGTGTGTGTGTGGAGGGGGTACCCAGCCCCGCCGCCTGTGTGTGTGTGGGGGGCTGACTGCCTGGAGGCGGTACCCAGCCCCCGCCGTGTGTGTGTGTGTGTGTGTGTGTGTGTGTGGGGGCTGACTGCCTGGAGGGGTACCCAGCCCCGCCGCCTGTGTGTGTGTGTGTGTGTGTGTGTGGCTGACTGCCTGGAGGGGGTACCCAGCCCCGCCGCCTGTGTGTGTGTGTGTGTGTGTGTGTGTGTGTGTGTTTGTGTGTGTGGCTGACTGCCTGGAGGGGGTGCCCAGCCCCGCCACCTGTGTGTGTGGGGGGCTGACTGCCTGGGTGGAAGGGTGGCAGACTGTCTGTCTGTCTGCCTGCCTCGCTCCCTGCCTGCCTGCTGCCTGTCTGGCTCAAAGGGGTTGTGATTGGCTGGGGTTTTCATGGCAGTAGAAGTCGCTGCCAAAGCACGAAGAAGTGACTATTCATCGCAGAGCTAACGATGCCAACGGGAGCAAAGGATGACTACGAGAGAAACAATTCCAAATATTTAGAAACTGATTTCTCGTCTCGCCTCTATTTCTCTCTTCCCCTCTTTTTTTCTCTCATCGCTCTCTTCTTTCTCTCTCCTCTCCTCTCTTCTTATCTCCTCTCACATCCTCCTCTTTCTCTCCTTTCCTCTCTTGCTTTATCCTATCCTCTCTTTCTCTCATCCCTCTCAGGTACTTCACGAGCAGATCCATATCCCCGGCAGCAGTCTGAAGCTGTGCTACCTGAGCTCCCGGACGCAGGGATACCGGTCGCTGGTCAAGGTGAGACCGCCCAGCATAGAAATAGAAACACTAGAGCACTCTGTAGAACAGGGATACCGCTCGCTGGTCAAGCTGAGACCGTCCAGCCTAGATATAGAAATACTAGAACACTCTGAAGAACAGGGATCCTGCTCGCTGGTCTAGGTGAGACCGCCCAGCATGGATATAGAAATACTTGAACACGGATACCGGTCGCTGGTCAAGGTGAGACCGTCAGCCTAGGTGTAGATATACTAGAACACTCTGTAGAACCGGT
>JAPMUY010004851.1:245000-250000 GCA_026901105.3 Galaxias olidus
CTCTCTCTGACTCTGTGCATCTCTCTCTGGCTCTCTCTCTAACTCTGCTTCTCTCTCTGTCTGACTCTCTCTCTAAATCTGTGCATCTCTCTCTGACTCCCTCTCTAACTCTGTGCATCTCTCTCTGACTCTCTAACTCTGTGTTTCTCTCTCTGTCTGACTCCCTCTCTAACTCTGTGCTTCTCTCTCTGTCTGACTCTCTCTCTGACTCTGTGCATCTCTCTCTGACTCTCTCTCTCTCTGACTCTCTGTGGTTCTGTCTCTGACTCTCTCTGACTCTCTGGTGGTTCTGTGTATAGTATAATTAACAATAATAATAATAATAATAATAATAACAATAGTACATTCTGTGTGCCCTCACAGGCATCGCCGTGGACAAGAACGGCCTGATGTACTTTGTGGACGCCACCATGATCCGGAAGGTGGACCAGAACGGGATAATCTCCACCCTGCTGGGGGCCAACGAGCTGACCGCTGTCAGACCGCTCAGCTGTGACGCCAGCATGGACGTCAGCCAGGTATGGAGGGAGAGAGAGAGAGGGGGAGGGAGAGAGGGAACTAGGGAGGGAGGGAGAGGTAGGAGGGGAGGGAGAGGGAGGGAAAGGGAGGGAGAGGGAGATGGAGGGAAGGAGGGAGAGGGAGGAAAAGAGGTGGGGGGAGGGAGGGAGATTAGGAGGGAGGGAGTGGAAGAGAAAGAGGGGGGGAGAAAAAAATGAAGAAAAACAAGAGGAAAGAGAGGAGATGGAGAGGGTGAGAGGATAGAAAGAGACAGGAAGAAAGGGAGGAAAAGGAAGAAGAAGGAAAGAAAGGCCAGAGAAAGAGGAGTGGGGGAAGTGAGGGAGAAGGAGGAAAGGACACATTGCACGGCATAGACTGGGCAACTACTCTAACCATTACTTTGTATTAGTCATGATAAGATGTTTCCCTCTGGTACACGAAGCTGGTCTCTGCTGTGTTATGGTATGATGTTTCCCTCTGGTACACTAAGCTGGTCTCTGCTGTGTCATGATAAGATGTTTCCCTCTGGTACACTAAGCTGGTCTCTGCTGTGTCATGATAAGATGTTTCCCTCTGGTACACTAAGCTGGTCTCTGCTGTGTCATGGTATGATGTTTCCCTCTGGTACACTAAGCTGGTCTCTGCTGTGTCATGATAAGATGTTTCCCTCTGGTACACTAAGCTGGTCTCTGCTGTGTCATGGTATGATGTTTCCCTCTGGTACACTAAGCTGGTCTCTGCTGTGTTATGGTATGATGTTTCCCTCTGGTACACTAAGCTGGTCTCTGCTGTGTCATGATAAGATGTTTCCCTCTGGTACACTAAGCTGGTCTCTGCTGTGTCATGGTATGATGTTTCCCTCTGGTACACTAAGCTGGTCTCTGCTGTGTCATGATAAGATGTTTCCCTCTGGTACACTAAGCTGGTCTCTGCTGTGTCATGGTATGATGTTTCCCTCTGGTACACTAAGCTGGTCTCTGCTGTGTCATGATAAGATGTTTCCCTCTGGTACACTAAGCTGGTCTCTGCTGTGTCATGGTATGATGTTTCCCTCTGGTACACTAAGCTGGTCTCTGCTGTGTCATGGTATGATGTTTCCCTCTGGTACACTAAGCTGGTCTCTGCTGTGTCATGGTATGATGTTTCCCTCTGGTACACTAAGCTGGTCTCTGCTGTGTCATGGTATGATGTTTCCCTGAGTCACTGTCAGACTAAGCTGGTCTCTGCTGTGTCATGGTATGATGTTTCCCTGAGTCACTGTCAGACTAAGCTGGTCTCTGCTGTGTCATGGTATGATGTTTCCCTGAGTCATTGTCAGACTAAGCTGGTATCTGCTGTATGCTGAAGACTGAGTAATGCTGTATCATGGTATGATATGTCCATTAGTCAGTGGTACCTGCTATATGCTGAACAATGATGTGTCAAGGTATATGGGCTACCCATGGTTCACAGCGTTTATGCGACTCTGGGTGCTGAAATGTAAAGGAGGTGAACTAAATATATCTGTAATCAAAGAGTGAATTCTAAAATATGTCGGCTACTCTCACATCACAGGATAGTAATGTGACATTTTTTTCTTTAATTACACACAGCCAGCTTGATTAGTCAAGTTCTGAGCAAAATCACCTCTGTCCCACTTCGCTGTTGCCGTAGCAACAGTCCCAGCTGCCAGAGTGTTGGTCCAATGTGCTAGCTTTTTACTGGTGGCCTCACCTGTCACTGCTGACATCTACTTTGACTACAACTGAAAGCCAATAAACCTGTGTGTGTGTGTGCGTGCGTGTGTGTGTGCGTGCGTGTGTCAGGTGCGTCTGGAGTGGCCCACTGACCTGGCGGTGAACCCCATGGATAATTCCCTGTACGTCCTGGAGAACAACGTCATCCTCCGCATCACAGAGAACCACCAGGTCAGGACCTTCTACAACCCAACCTTTATCCAGGGGAACCTTCTAGAACCCAACCTTTATCCAGCTACGGGAACCTTCTAGAACCCAACCTTTATCCAGGGGAACCTTCTAGAACCCAACCTTTATCCAGGGGAACCCTCCACCCTTCTCATCCTCCAACTCCTCTTTATCCTCCACCTCCTTCTCTTTCTTCCTCTACCTCATCATATTCCCCTTCCTCCTCCTCCTCCTCCTCTTTCCTCCGTCTCCTCTTACCTTTTCTCATCCTCCCCTCTCTGATTACAAATTGACCCTTTGTGTGTGTGTGTGTGTGTGTGTGTGTGTGTGTGTGTGTGTGGGGGGGGGGGTGGTCTCAGGTGAGCATCGTGGCGGGGCGTCCCATGCACTGCCAGGTGCCGGGCATCGACTACAGCCTCAGTAAGCTGGCCATCCACGCGGCTCTGGAGAGCGCCACGGCCATCGCCCTGTCCCACAGCGGCACGCTGTACATCACCGAGACCGACGAGAAGAAGATCAACCGCGTGCGCCAGGTGGGGGGGCGCACTCTTTTTACCTCACTCTTTAAACGCACTCCTTTACCTCACTCTTTAAACGCACTCCTTTAACTCACTGTTTTGTCTCACTCCTTCTTGATCCTGTTCTATCTCAGATGCACTCTTTTACCCCAATAGCTCGATCTTCATATTTTCATTTTCTCTTCTAATGTAGAAAGTCATTTCAGGTGTGAACCGGCTGGTTAGCTTTGAGACACACTGTTTCCCCCCCACACCGCTCTCTCTGTCTTCCTGTTTATTTGTATGTGAAGACAAGGCTGGTTAGCTTTGAGACTCCCTTCTAGCGCTTTATGTAAAAACACAGTGCAGGAATAAAATGCCTGGTCGGCTTTGGGGGGAAAGAAATATGAACAAAACAAAGAAAATAATGGACTTTTAAAAATGAATGTGGTGGATATTGATGTGTTGTTTTTAGGTGAGCACCAGCGGAGAGATCTCCCTGCTGGCTGGCGCCCCCTCCGACTGCGACTGCAAGAACGACGTCAACTGCAACTGTTTCTACGGCGACGAGGGCTACGCCCCGGACGCGGGCCTCAACTCCCCCGCCTCGCTGGCCGTCTCCCCCGACGACACGCTCTACGTCGCCGATCTCAACAACATCCGCATCCGCGCCGTCAGGGCCAATCGGCCGGCTCCATCCCTCTCCTCGGGGGCGGGGCTACTGGCCGAGGCGGGGGCGGGGCCTGGGGTGGGGTTGGGGGTGGGGCCGGGGCGCTTCGAGGTGGCGTCGCCGCGGGAACAGGAGCTGTACGTGTTCGACGAGGCCGGGCTCCACCTCCAGACGGTGAGCCTGGTCACCGGGGAGCCCCTCTACAACTTCACCTACGACCCCGACGGAGAACTGGCCTCCGCCTCCGACAACTGCAACAACACGGTGCGCGTGCGGAGGGAAGGGGTGGCGCAGGGAGGAGCAGCAGGAGGAGGAGGAGGAGGCGCGGGCGTCATCCGGCTGGTGCTGCTGCCTGAGAACCACGTGGTCACCCTGGGACTGGAGGTCTCCGGGGGGCTACGGAGTGTGACAGGGCTGGGACAGGAGGTGGCGTCCATGGGCTATGCCATGGACACGGGCCTGCTGGCCTCCAAGGGCGACGAGACTGGGTGGACCACCTTCTACCAGTGAGTAGAGCACACACATACACACACACACACACACAGACTGTTTGGGGACCTGCGGAGTGTGTTTGTGTTTTTATGTTATCTTACCGTGTGTGTGTGAGTGTGAGTGTGTGTGTGTGTGTGTGTGTGCGCGCGCATGCGCACTCTCGCTCGTGTGTGTGTGTGTGTGTGTGTGGGAGAGAGAGAGAATTGGGGTGGGTTTGAATACATTAGAATTTCCGTTGAATAATGCACAACATTACAAGAAATAAAGGCACAAAAATGTGGGGAAAAAAGGTTACAAATGCTTGACAAGTACCAAGGAAAAGTACAGTTGTTTTTCTGCCTTTCCTGGCAAAGGTCAGATTCAGTCAGTGCCTGGAAGCACATCTCAGTCTCTTGGCAACAGAAATGTTCCCCTTCAGTATCTCCAAACCATCCACCATCGCTGGCATCGTCTCGGCAGCGTCTGCCTGTGTCCCTGTACGATGCACAGTGCAGTACTGCCCCCTACTGGTAGCTTCTAGACCTGCACCATATCATCACGTTGCATGAGAGGACGATGCTGTTTTTGTGGACTTTTGTCTCTGAACGAGTAAACGAGTAAATAAGTAAATACCTACATAGTGATTCTGTTTGATCTCTGTATCTCTTTCTTTCACTTTCTCCCATCCATTCTCTCTCTTTCTCTCTGTCTCTTTGTTTTTGTTCCTTTGTTCCTTGTCCCTTGTTCCACTCTCTCGATCTCTTTCTCTCCTTCCCTTTCTCTCTTTCTCTCTCTCTCTCTCTCTCTCTCTCTCTCTCTCTCTCTCTCTCTCTCTGAACTCCTCACTCGTTCTCTCTCACTCTCCATTTCCATCTCTCTCTCTCACACACTATCCCCCCCCCCCCCCCCCCCCCCCCAGGTACGACAGCGAGGGTCGTCTGACCAACGTGACCTATCCTA